>CANNZV010006546.1:0-17101 GCA_947561585.1 Caprella mutica | reverse complement strand
TCTCTCCTTTCGCGCTCACCTTGATCTTGCAACAGGTGCAGATTGTCGGCGTTCTGGCCGCCGCCCAATCGTTGATCATCCTGACGGCGGGCATTGATCTGAGCGTTGGGGGCCATTGCTGTGCTCTGCTCTGTGGTGATGGGACATTGCACCTTTCGCTACGGCATTCCGCCCCGCGTTTTCCGTGATGATTGGCCTGACTTTTGGCACCTTCGTGGGGGCCGCAAATGGTTGGTTGGTGGCGCGCTTCAAACTGCCGCCCTTTATTGTGACCTTGGGCATGTGCAGATCGTGCTGGCGGCGAACTACATCTATTCCGCCAATGAAACCATCCGCTCCCAAGATATCGCCGCAGACGCCCCCTTGCTGCAATTCTTTGGAAACAAACTGAAATTTGCAGGGGCGTCATTCACCTTTGGCGTGATCTTTATGGTGCTGCTGTTTGTCGTGCTGGCCTATGTGCTGCGCCAAACGGCTTGGGGGCGGCATGTTTATGCGGTGGGCGATGACCCCGAAGCGGCGGAGCTGGCGGGGGTCAATGTCTCCAAAACCATCATCTCGGTCTATGCGCTGGTGGGCTGATCTGCGCTTTTGCGGCATGGGTGATGATTGGGCGCTTTGGTTCTGTTTCGCCCTCGGCCACTACAGGGGTGATCGGGAATATCCAGTCGATCACGGCCGTGGTGATTGGGGGCATCTCTCTGTTTGGCGGGCGCGGCTCCATCATGGGCGCGCTTTTCGGTGCGTTGATTGTGGGCGTGTTTGAACTGGGCCTGCGGATGTATGGCGCGGACCCGCAATGGTCTTTCCTTTTGATCGGTGTGTTGATCATCGCTGCGACAACGGTGGATCAGTGGATCAGAAAGGCGGCAGCATGAACCCGATCCTGCAAGGCAAAGGGCTGGTCAAACGGTATGGCCGCGTTACAGCGCTCGATCACTGTGATTTTGAGCTTTATCCGGGTGAGATTTTGGGCGTGATCGGAGATAATGGAGCGGGCAAATCCACGTTGATCAAGGCGATGTCAGGGGCTGTGATCCGGATGCGGGGGAGGTGCTGCTGGAAGGTAAGAAGGTGCAGTTTACTTCGCCGCTCCACGCGCGCACCCATGGGATTGAGACGGTATATCAGACACTTGCTATGTCGCCCCGCGCTGTCGATCACGGATAATATGTTCATGGGCCGAGAGCTGCGTCGCCCCGGATTGCGGGGGCAGTTGCTGCGCCAGCTCGACAAACCCGCGATGGAAAAATTCGCCCGCGATAAGCTGAGCGAGCTGGGTCTGATGACCATTCAGAACATCAATCAAGCGGTGGAAACCCTGTCAGGCGGCCAACGCCAGGGCGTTGCTGTGGCGCGCGCGGCGGCCTTTGGCTCCAAGGTGATTATCCTTGATGAACCCACAGCTTGCATTGGGGGTCAAAGAAAGCCGCCGTGTGCTGGAGCTGATCCAGGACGTACGCAGCCGGGGCATTCCGATCATCCTGATCAGCCACAACATGCCTCATGTGTTTGAGGGTCGCGGATCGTGTGCATGTGCATCGCCTCGGCAAACGGCTGTGCGTGATTGACCCCAAAGAACATTCATGTCCGATGCCGTTGCCTATGACGGGCGCGGCATTGCCAGACGGTGTGGAGGCAGCCTGAGGTGAAGCACAAAGTAATTATCCAATATATTCAGGACGCTCCGCAGCGACATCGCCGCAAGTTGATTGCGCTTGCAGGGCCGCCCGCCAGCGGGAAATCGACCCTTGCAGAGGAGCTTTCCCCGACAGATCCCCGCCAGCGCCGTTGTGCCGATGGATGGCTTTCACCTTGATAATACGATCCTGCGCGCGCGTGGATTGTTGGCGCGCAAAGGGTCATCGGACACCTTTGATGTGGCCGGGTTTCATCACTTGTTAGGCGGTTGCAAGTGGAGGAGGAGGTGACCTATCCCACCTTTGATCGCGCGTTGGACCGGGCCATCGCCGGGAAAGGGCGGGTGGACCCTGAGGTCGCAACGCTGATTGTAGAGGGCAATTACCTGCTGTTGGGATGCACCGGGTTGGCGCGATCTGATGCCGCTGTGGGATTGTTCGATCTATCTGTCGGTACCCGAGGCCGAATTGCACAAACGCCTGATGCAGCGCTGGATCAAGTACGATTATTCGCAGGAAGAGGCATTGGCCAAGATCGAAGGCAACGACATGCAGAACGCGCGACTGATCGCAGAGAACCTGCTACAGCCACAAATTACACTTGAAGATGATCGCCTAAAGCGCTGATTCATTGCCGCAACAATTGCGTGATGCAGGGATCCTGCACTGGCGCGAGGGCCGTAGAGGCTGAAGTGATCCGCCCCGCGACACAGTACAAAACATCCAAGATGATGGATGGAGCCGCGCACCGCATCCCCCGCGACCATCGCGCGTGTGTTGGCCTGCGAGAGCAATTCCAGCACCGCATGCAGGTTTTCCCCTGTCAAATCAAAGCGCGTCCAGGCATCGGTCTGCTCTGTCACCGAAGCCACTCCCGCTGCCGCTGCGGCCAGCGCGGGTGCCAGTTCTTCGTGGCTTTCCATTGATGCTTCAACCATCCACTGATCAGGCCCGACCCAAAAGGCGGTCAGCTTGGCCTCAACCAGTTTGCCAACTTCTGGCACGGCCGCACCCAGTGCTTTTTTCAACGCAGCATGGGCCTTTTTCTCTTGCCCCAGCCGGGCCACGAAAGAGGCGAGCGCAACCTCAGGCACTTCTGTGCAGGTCGCGCCGCCATGGGTATCCACGGCGGGCGCTTGGCCGCCAAGGGCTGTGATAGGTGTCAGATCATGCACGAAGCCGTTCCCCCTCTGGGTCCACAAAGTGGGCTGAGACGATCTCAACCTCCACCGTCAAATCGGTCACCGGAGAGACCAGCCGCAGCCGTTCCCCCAGCCGTTCATCACCGTTCTTGAGGAAGCCAATACCAATCATCGACTCCATCGAAGGCGAGAAGGCCGCAGAGGTCACATACCCCTGATCATGCGCCGCATCGACCGGGCCATCGGCGTTCATCAGGTGGCCGCCTGCGGTGACTTTATCTTCCTTATTCAAGGGCTTGATGCCGACGAGCTTCAGCGCATCTTCCTCATTCAAACCGGGGCGCTCAGACAGGATCGAGCCGATGCTGTCTTTCTTCTTGGACACCATCCGCCCCATGCCAAGGTTCAGCGCGGTGGTGGTGCCATTCAGCTCATTACCCGCCGCGTGGCCTTTTTCAATGCGCATCACCCCGAGAGCCTCAGTGCCGTAAGGCGTGACGTCAAACTCCTCACCCTCAGCCATCAGGCGGCGCATCAGCGCGTCGCCATATCGGGCAGGGACGGCGATCTCAAACGCCAGCTCACCAGAAAAGGAAATCCGGAACAACCGCGCGCGCAGTCCGCCACAGACGGTGATGTTGCCACAGGCCATGAAGGGGAATGCCTCGTTTGAGATATCAAATTCCGCATCCACAATCTTGCGCAGAAGCGCGCGAGAGTTGGGACCAGCGACGGCGTATTGCGCCCAAGCTTCAGTTGTGGAGATCAGCTGCACATCCATGTCCGGGAACAGGCATTGGCGGGCGAATTCCATGTGTTGGTATACCTTGGCTGCATTGGCCGTGGTGGTGGTGACCACAAAGTGATCCTCCGCCAGACGCCCGGCGGTGCCGTCATCCATCGCAATGCCATCCTCGCGCAGCATCAAGCCATAGCGGGTTTTGCCCACGGCCAGTTTAGCGAAAGCGTTGCAGTAGATTTTGTTCAAAAACGCAGCTGCATCAGCACCTTGCACGTCGATCTTACCAAGAGTGGTACAGTCGCATACCCCGACAGAGGCACGCGTTTGCGCAACCTCACGGTCCACGGATTGGCGCCAGTGTGTTTCACCGGGTTTCGGGAACCACTGCGCGCGCAGCCAATTGCCGACCTCGACGAACACAGCGCCTTGTTCCTTGGCCCAATAGTGTGAAGGCGTCAGGCGCGTGGGGTGGAACTCCATGCCCTTGATGCGTCCCGCAAGCGTCGCGATCGGCACAGGTGTGTAGGGCGGACGGAAAATGGTGGTGCCGGTCTGTTCAATCGATTTGCCCGCCAGTTCCGCCATAATTGCGAGGCCACCCATATTGGAGGTCTTGCCCTGATCGGTCGCCATGCCCAGCGTGGTGTAGCGCTTGAGGTGTTCGACGGAGCGGAAGCCTTCCTGATGGGACAGCTTCACATCTTTCACGGTGACATCGTTCTGCTGATCGAGCCAGCCGCGCGAGGTGCCTTTGACGAACCAGAACGGGGTCAGTGAAACAGGAGCATCCTCGGCCTGTGGCAGCTTGGGCGTGCGACCCTTGAGGCCGAGTGCTTTGCGTGCCGCCTCCGCACCGGATTTCAGTGCAGCATGGGTCGACATCGCGCCATTGGCAGCGCCCGCTACGGACATGCCCGCAGGCAAAGTGCCGCCGGGCAGGAAGGCGGCCAGTTCTTCGTTCCATTCGGGGCGACCGCGCTGATGGCAGGTCAGATGCACGTTTGGGTTCCAGCCGCCAGAGACGCCTAGCGCGCCCACTTCGAGCGTGCGGTTGGAGCCATCGGCCAGTTGCACTTCGGCAAAGGTCAAGCCCAAGCGCCCTTTGGTATCAGTGACTTGTGCGCCTTTGAGGACTTCGTAATCCAGTGAGGATGGTGCGTCGGGGCGGGTGTCTACGACGGCAGCGATCTTGACGCCATGGGCGTGGAGATCAGCGGCGGTGCGGTGGCCGTCGTCGTTGTTGGTAAAGATGGCGATGCGCTGCGCAGGGGTGGCTGCCCAGCGGTTGGCATAGGCGCGCAGGGCGCCAGCCATCATCACGCCGGGGCGGTCGTTGTTGTCAAACGCAATGGGGCGTTCGGTGGCACCTGCGCAGAGCAGGGTTTGCTGCGTGTAGATGCGCCAGAGGATCTGGCGGGGTTTGTTCGGGGCAGGGGTGGGCAGGTGATCGCTGACCCGCTCAACTGCGCCGTAAATGCCGTGATCGAAGGCCCCGATGACGGTGGTGCGGGGCATGAGGCGGACATTGGGGAGGGCGGAAAGCTCAGCCACGGAGGCGGCTACCCAATCAAGTGCGGGGGCGTCATCAAGGGAGAAAGTTTCGGCGTTCAAACGACCGCCCAATGCGAAATCTTCGTCAGCGAGGATGACTTCTTTGCCAGCGCGCCCCGCTGTTAATGCGGCCATCAGACCCGCAGGTCCGGCACCGATCACCAGCAGTTCACAATGGCGGAAACCTTTGTCGTATTCGTCCGGGTCCGCTTGCATGGAAAGGGAGCCGAGACCCGCCGCCTTGCGGATGATGGGTTCATAGAGCTTTTCCCAGAACACCGCTGGCCACATGAAGGTTTTGTAATAAAATCCGGCGGTTAGGAAGTTCGAGAAGCGGTCATTGATCGCCATGGCGTCAAAGGCCAGTGAAGGCCAGCGGTTCTGGCTGCGTGCGGAAAGCCCCTCAAACAGCTCTGCCGTGGTGGCGCGCGTGTTGGGTTCCTGGCGGTTGCCTGAGCGCAGTTCTACGATTGCGTTTGGTTCTTCGGAGCCTGACGACAGGGGCCCGCGTGGGCGGTGATATTTGAACGAACGGCCCATCAGGCGCACGTTGTTGGCCAATAGGGCAGAGGCCAGCGTATCGCCTGCGTGACCTGTGTATTTCTTGCCATCAAAGGTGAAATTCAGCGTGGTGGCGCGGTCAATCTGGCCACCTTTCAAGCGGTTCACTTGGGTCATTTTGAACGCCCCTCTGCGCGCGCGACATCGCGGGCCATTTCTACGGATGTAATCTCGTGGGTGGTGGTGTCACGGGTGACGACCAGCCAGGAACGATCACCTGCCTCGTGGAACCACAGCTCTCGCAACAGGCCTGCGGGATTTTCGCGCAGGTAGGCGTATTCGTGGAATTCCGCAGCGCGGTTTTCGCCGTCTGGATCGGGGCGGTTGATCAGGCTGGCATCGCCCAGATAGACAAATTCGGAACTGTCTCGGGGTCCCAGCAACGGATGGTTAATGATCATCTTAAACCTCCCAAATCGACGTCGGTATTACGTCGGTATTCTGTCGGTATTGCATCGGTACGGCGGGCGTTAACATCTTGGGCGTCCTCAATGCAGGTTGGGCTGGTTGCCCATGCCTTTTTCGTCAATCATGTGACCGGTTTCAAAACGGTCAAAGCGATAGGCGGTGGCATTGGGGTGGGGTTCATCGCGGGCCAGCAGATGGGCAAAGGACATGCCCGAGGCTGGCGTTGCCTTGAACCCGCCGTAGCACCAGCCGCCATTGAAGTAGAGCCCGTCAATATGGGTGCGGTCGATGATGGGGGAGCCGTCCATGGACATGTCCATGATCCCGCCCCACATCCGCAGCAGACGCGCGCGCCCGATCATGGGCATAATCGCCATGCCGCCTTCGCAGACGTCTTCGACCACGGGCAGGTTGCCGCGTTGGGCGTAGGAGTTGTAGCCATCGAGATCACCGCCAAAGACCAAGCCGCCCTTGTCGGACTGGCTGACGTAGAAGTGGCCAGCGCCAAAGGTGATCACGCCGGGCAGGACTGGTTTGAGACCTTCGGAGACGAAGGCCTGCAAGACGTGGCTTTCGATGGGCAGGCGCATACCGGCCTTGGCCATCAAACGGCCAGAGGAGCCGGCAACCGCGCAGCCGACCTTGTTTGCCCCAATGAACCCGCGTGAGGTTTCGACGCCTTTGCAGACGCCGTTTTCAATGCGAAAGCCTGTGACTTCGCAGTTCTGAATGATATCCACGCCGCGCGAGTCCGCCGCCCGTGCGTAGCCCCAAGCCACCGCGTCATGGCGCACCGTGCCGCCGCGCCGCTGGGCGAGGCCGCCTTTGATGGGGAAGCGGGCATCGTCAAAGTTCAGGAATGGATATTCCTTTTTGATCTGATCCAGATCGAGGTATTCCGCATCCGCGCCATTGAGCATCATCGCATTGCCGCGCCGGATGAAGGCGTCGCGCTGCGCGTCTGAGTGGATCAGGTTCATGATCCCGCGCTGAGAGACCATGGCGTTGTAGTTCAGGTCCTGCTCTAGACCTTCCCACAGTTTCAGTGACATCTCGTAAAACGGCTCATTCCCGTCCAGCAGGTAGTTGGAGCGGATGATGGTCGTATTGCGCCCCACATTGCCGCCGCCAATCCAACCTTTTTCGATCACGGCCACATTGGCTTGTTCATAGACTGAAGCCAGATAATGCGCCGTGGCCAACCCGTGACCGCCGCCGCCAATGATCACAATGTCATAATGGACCTTGGGTTCAGGATCACGCCAGGCCGGTTTCCAGCCTTTGTGACCCATGAGTGCTTCTTTGATGACTCTGAAACCAGAATAGCGCATGAAATCGGACCCCTGTTTGCCCCTAGTGTGCAGATTTTCTTAAGAGTGTCGCGGTCAGAACCCGACATGGAGGCATCCAAATCGGACCTGTCGCGAAATAAAATGCTGCCATTGCCGGGAAAATTCCATTGACGGGGGACGCGACGCTCCGCCAAGATCATGTGGAAGCTTGGTAAGGACCAGCACGTGCGGAATTTGGCAAAGAATCCTATGTCGCGGCGCGCGACCGGATGTGACCTCGTCACCTGTTAGGGGCTTGGGCGTTTGCCCGCGTGCACCCTTTTTGATCATTGCCGAGAAACTTTCTGATGACAGCCTCTGACACTTTGCGTTTGGCCATTGATATTGGCGGTACGTTTACGGACACGGTTCTGATGGGGGCGGAACAGCGCATCCTTGCCACCACCAAAACGCCCACGACGCCGGATGCGCCTGCGATTGGCGCGCTTGAAGGTGCGCGGCATGTTTTGTCGCAAGCGGGGGCTGAGATGGGCCAGATCACCGGATTTATTCATGGCACGACCTTAGCGACCAATGCGTTGATCGAGCGGCGCGGGGCGCGGGTGGCGACGGTGACGACCGAAGGGTTCCGGGATATTCTGGAGATCGCGTATGAGCGGCGCTACAGCCAGTATGCGATTAACCTTGAAAAGCCTGATCTGATTGTGCCGCGCGCGCGGGCATTTACCATTGGAGGGCGGATGGATGCGCAAGGGCGCGAGGTGATGCCGTTGGATGAGGGGGGTGTTGCTGATTTGGTCGCTTCTCTGCAGGAGGCCAAGGCCGAGGCGGTCGCGATTTGCCTGATGCACTCATACGCCAACCCGGCGCATGAACAGCAGTTGGGCGCGCTGTTGGGGGCCGCGATGCCGGAATTGGTAATTTCCCTTTCCCATGAGGTCAGCCCCGAGGCGCGGGAATTTGACCGGCTGTGTACGACCATTGCCAATGCTTACATCCAGCCATTGATGGGGCGCTATCTGGCTGATTTTCAAGCACGATTTGATGCTGAAGGCTTGGCCTGTCCGATCCTGATGATGACTGCTGGCGGGGGCATGACCACCTTTGAAACGGCGGCACGGCTGCCCATTCGGTTGGTCGAGTCCGGGCCAGCAGGGGGTGCCATCCTAGCCGCTCGGATTGCGGCTGAGGTGGCGGCCGATGAGGTGCTGTCCTTTGATATGGGGGGCACCACAGCCAAGCTGTGTTTGATTGACGGGTATCGCCCGCAGACCGCGCGGAAGTTTGAGATCAACCGCGCCGCGCGATTTATCAAAGGGTCGGGCATGCCCGTGCGTATTCCGGTGATTGAGATGATTGAGATCGGGGCGGGGGGGGGCTCCATCGCTTCGGTGGATCGGTTGGGGCGTTTGCAGGTCGGGCCGCAAAGTGCGGGGTCTGATCCGGGGCCTGCCGCCTTTGGGCGAGGCGGGACTGAGCCAACGGTGACGGATGCGGATGTGGCGCAGGGGTTGATCTCGGCTGAGCGATTTGCGGAAGGGCGGTTGCAGATTGATCGCGCGGCTGCAGAGCGGGCTTTGCGCCGCGTGTTGGGTCAGCCTTTGGCGGCGGAAGTGGATGAAGCGGCGGAAGCGCTTAGCGAGATTGTCGATGAAAACATGGCCAGTGCGGCGCGCATGCACGGCGTGGAAAGTGGCAAGGATTTGAGCGCACGTGTGATGATCGCCTTTGGCGGCAATGGGCCGCTGCATGCCACCCGCGTGGCGCGGCGTGCGCAGGTGTCGCGCATATTGATCCCGCGTGATCCCGGTGTCGGGTCTGCTGTTGGGTTTTTATACGCGCCGGTGTCGTTTGAGATTATCCGCTCGCGCTATGCCACGCTGGAGGGGTTGGATGTGGCTGGGCTCGCCGTCTTTTTTGCGCAGATGCAGGCGGAGGCGGAGGCCGTTGTGCGGCCCGGAGCGCCTGGGCAGGATTTGGTCACGCGGCGTGTGGCTTTCATGCGTTATCATGGGCAGGGGCATGAAATAGAGATTGAACTGCCGGAGGCGGAGTTGACCGAGGCGGATATTGGCGCGTTGCAACAGGCTTTTGAGGCTGAATATAGCCGCCAGTTCAGTCGCGTAGTGCCGGGGATGACCATTGAGATTTTGAATTGGGCTTTGTCGGTTTCAACTAAGGCAGCCGAGGTAGTTGAAATTGATGTGACACATGAGGATCGCTGCGTAATTCCCCAGAAATATTGCGATATTCGATGTGATGTCTCTGGGGAATGGCGCAAAGCAGCGCTGTTTGATCGTGCCGCTTTGCAGCCCGGTCATCAGATCACTGGCCCTGCCTTGATCGTCGAGCCGCAGACAACCACGCTGGTTTCTGCCGATTTTGAGGCCCATGTGGATGCGCAAGGCAACATCTGGCTGACACGCCAACAGGAGGCCTCGCAATGACGCTTTCGAACACCAAATTGCAAGTCATGTGGAACCGCCTTTTGGCCGTTGTAGAAGAGCAAGGCCAGGCCCTGATCCGCGCCGCATTCAGCCCCATTGTGCGGGAATGCGGGGATATTTCGGCGGGGATATTTGACTTTGAAGGCTGCATGTTGGCGCAAGCCGTCACCGGCACGCCGGGCCATATCAACACCATGGCAGAGGCGGTGATTTCCTTGCGCGCGCGCTTTCCAGTGCAGGACATGAAGCCCGGCGATATCTACATGACCAATGACCCTTGGATCGCCTCGGGGCATCTCAATGACTTTCTGCTGATGATGCCGGTGTTTCATCAGGGCAGGGTGATTGGCTTTACCTCCTGCACCTCACATCTGGTGGATCTGGGTGGGCTTGGCATGGGGCCGGAGGGCGCGGATATCTATGATGAGGGGCTGCTGATCCCGCCTTGCAAGCTGGTAGATGCTGGTGAAATCAATGGTTTACTGCTGGACATCGTCAAAGCCAACTCGCGCGAACCGATTGCCAATGAGGGCGATATCTATGCGCTGATCGCCTGTTGCGAGGCGGGGGCCACGCGTTTGACGGGCATGATGGAGGAGTTCGGGATTATGATCTGGAGGCGCTTGCCGACTACATCATAAACACCTCTTATCGTGGCACGCTGGAGGCGATCGCGGAGCTGCCAAAGGGTACCTGGCACCATGTCTTGACGGTTGATGGTTATGATGATCCCATTGATCTGCACGCCAGTCTGAGCATCGCAGAGGATCATCTGCTGCTGGATTTCACAGGTACCGATGGGTGTGTTGGCAAGGGCATCAATGTGCCACTGAATTATGCGACCGCCTATTCCGTCTTTGCGCTGCGCTGTATCATCGGGGCGGATATTCCCAATAATGCCGGGTCGTTAGCGCCTTTCCGGGTCACCGGGCCAAAGGGTTGTATCCTGAATGCACAAGCCCCTGCGCCGGTAGCGATGCGGCACACTTTGGGGCAGATGACGCCGGATTTGGTTTATGGGTGCCTGTCCAAGCGCTGCCTGATCTGGTGCCGGCCGAGGTGCATCCTGCATGTATGATCTGCCCCTGCGCCATCTCCCGGCGGCGGTGGATCGCGGGGATACGCAGTTTGCGCTTGAACTGGTTTTCAACGGGGGCACGGGGGCGCGGCCCGCCTTGGATGGGCTGTCTGCCACCAGCCTTTCCCAGCGGTGTCTGGGGCAGTCAAATTGAAATGACCGAAGCTGTGGCCCCCTTGCTATTTCATCGCCGCGAATTGCGGGTGGATTCAGGGGGTGCCGGGCAGCAGCGCGGCGGGTTGGGGCAGCGGATTGAGGTCAGCTCGGCCATTGATCAAGATTTCATGGTGTTTTTGTCGGTTGAGCGGATCGACAACCCGGCCGCTGGGCGCTTTGGCGGGTTGCCGGGTGCGGCGGGGCGTATCAGGGTTGGGGCTGATGGTCCGGACCTCCCCGGTAAGGGGAGTTGCGGGTGGAGGCTGGGCAAACGCTGATTTTTGAGACGCCCGGCGGGGGTGGGTTTGGCCCACCTTCAAAGCGGGACAAGGCAGCAGTGGCGCGAGACTTGGCGGAGGGGTTAATCTCTGCCGAAGCAATGAAAGAAACGTATTATCAAGGGGATGGATCATGAGTGAGCCTACAAGAGGCACCGCGCGCATCGGGGTTCTGGTGCCCTTTACCAACGTTAATCTTGAGCCTGACATGGCTATGATGCGCCCGGCCGGGGTGTCGCTGCATTTCGCGCGTATGGGCGGGTATGATGTGGATCGAAATCCCGGATGCAGATCAAATGCACGGGCTGGGGGCTGCGGATTTGGACGGGCCGTTGACCCTGTTGATGGGGGCAAGGCCCGATGTGATCCTTTATGGTTGTACCTCTGCCACGTTGACCCATGGGGCGGCGTTTGATCAGACGCTGGCGACCCGGATCAAACAGGCTAGTGGGGCGGCCACTGTGACGGCTGCGGGGGCTTTGGCCCATGCACTTAGCACGCTCGGGACGGAGCGCATTGGCTTTGCCTCCCCTTATGTGCGCGGGATCAATGATCTGGCGATTGGGTTTCTGGCGGAAGGCGGGGTCGAGACGGTACAGCGTTCTGAGGTCGCGGAGGCACTGGGCAATTACGGGCAGGGGGAACTGACGCCGGATGAGGTGTTTGCCCTTGGCCTCAAGGCGGATCACCCGGAGGCGGAGGCGCTGGTGTTGTCCTGCACGGACATGCGCAGTGCAGAAGTGATTGCGCGGCTGGAAGCGGCGGTTGGCAAGCCTGTGATTTGCTCTAACCAAGCGATGGTCTTTGCAGCTTTGCAGGCGTTAGGGATTGGTGAACCTATGCCCGGTTTTGGGCAATTGCTGGAACGGGAGCGGCTGTGATGGCACTGCGTATCTTGTTACACAATGATCAGACGGCGCAATTGGCCGCACAGTTGAAAACGGCTTATCCCGAGGTGGAGGTCGAGACCCATGAGGATTATGCCGGATTGCCGGAAAAGATCGCAGCATTTCGGCCTGATGCGGTTTATGCGGTGCGGTTTGCAGGGTCCGTTGGCTATCCGCGCGAGGCACTTCTGGGGCCGTATGGGCCGCGTTGGATTGCGAACGGCGGGGCGGGGACGGATCATTTGGGCCATTGGGATGATAGCAAGGTAACGGTGACCAATGCCGCTGGGGTCGCCGCTGATATGATGGCGGAATATGTGATGGGGGGCTTTTTGCATTTCTCGCTGGATGTGCCGGGGATCAAGGCGGATCAGCACGCGCGGCGGTGGGGCGCGCGGATGGTGGCGCCCCTGAAAGGCAAGACTTTGTTGATTGTTGGGTTGGGCCATGCCGGGCGCGCGATTGCCGCGCGGGCCAAAGCATTTGGGATGTATGTTTTGGGCACGCGGCGCACGCCTGTGGCCACGCCAAATGTGGATGAGGTGCATGGATCAGACACGTTGAGGCGCTTGTTGCCACGGGCGGATTTTGTGGCAGTGGCGACGCCTTTGACGCCTGAAACCAAGGAGTTGCTGGGCGCAGTTGAAGTTGCTGTGATGAAACCTGGCGCTGTATTTGCAGATGTATCGCGTGGGGGTGTGACGGATCAAACAGCGCTGCTGGAGGCGTTGCAAAACGGTAGGTTGCGCGGTGCGGCGTTGGATGTGTTTGAAGAGGAACCCTTGCCCGCAAGCAGCCCGTTTTGGGCAATGGAGAATGTGATCGTCTCACCGCATTGTTCATTCCGTGCATGACAGTTGGGAGGCGGATTCTTTTGAGTTGTTCCTGACGAACCTGGGGCGGTTCATCGCGGGGGAAACTTTGATCAATGTGGTGGACCCGGTGCGGGGTACTAGTGCAGGGTTTGCAAAGGGGTCGGGGTGGTTTTGCAAATGAAACGAGCGATTTGCAAATGGGTGGTCTCAAATTTGCAAAGAGGCGCGCGGATGGGCCGCGCGCCTCTTTTTGGGGGGGCTTATGGGCTGGCGTTACTTCCAGCCGATCTCATTAAAGATTTTCTGCGCGGCGGGTACGTTTTTGGCCACAGCAGAGAGGTTCACAGCATCCGCCTTGAAATCGCCCAGCTTGCCAACGCTTTCGCTTACCGTCACGCCGGGCACGGCAGGGAATTCATCGTTGCCGCCAGAGAAGTACTGTTGCGCCTGATCAGAGGCGAGGTATTCAAGGAATTTCACCGCGTTGTCGCGGTTTGGCGCATGGGCCGCAACACCGCCGCCTGAGAGGTTCATATGTGCCCCTTCTGCGTCCTGGGCCGGAAAGATCCAGCCGATTTGGTCGATGTCAGCGCTCAACCCTTTCACGTCTTTGCGCAGGGCGCGGGCGAAGTAGTAGGTGTTGGCGACCGAGATATCGCACTGGCCCGAGATGATGCCACGCAGCTGGTCCGTGTCGCCGCCTTCGGGATCGCGGGCAAAGTTGGCGACCATGCCTGCGGCCCATGTTTTGGCCGCTTCAGCCCCGTGGTTTTCGATGATCGACGCCAGCAGGGTCTGGCTGTAGACATTGGATGAGGAGCGGTGGCAAACCATGCCTTTGTAGGCGGGGTCAGCAAGTGAGACGTAGTCCATTGGCGGGTTGGTCACGTCGGCTTTGTCGTAAAAGATGATGCGCGCGCGCTGGGAAAAGCCGAACCACTGATTGTCGCTATCTTGCAGGTTGGCGGGAATGCGGTCTTCGAGCACGGCGCTGTCGATGCTTTGCAAGACTCCGGCATCCTTGGCGCGCTCAAGGCGGGAGGTGTCAACCGTCAGCAGGACGTCGGCGGGAGGAGTTACGCCCTTCGGATTGCATGCGCGCGATCAGCTCATCGGCTTTGCCCTCAATCCGGTTGATTGTGATGCCGGTTTGATCGGTGAAGTCGGAATAGAGCCGCTCATCGGTGTCATAGTGGCGCGAGGAGTAAAGGTTCAGCTCGCCTTCGGCAAAAGCACCGGTTGGCAGGGCAACAAGAACAGCAAGGGATAGGGCGCGGGGGGGACATTTTGATTCTCCATTTAATCCTGATCTATTTACTCAAGTATCAGAATCGGCAGGGTCGTCAAGATAACTTATTAAAATAGTCGGATTATGGCCGGAGGAATCTGTTAGACTTAAAATCATTCTAAATCAGCAGGTTGCAAAGGGGCTAGATACAGCGTCCGCCGTCCACTTCCATGCAAACTCCTGTCACCATGCTGGCCTCATCTGAACACAGATAGCAGGCAGCATTGCCCATATCTTCAGGTGTCGAAAACCGCCCGATAGGGATCGTGGACAGGAATTTGGCGCGCATTTCGGGTGTGTCTTCCCCCATGAATGTCTTGAGCAGCGGCGTTTCCCCGGCGACCGGGTTGATTGCGTTGACGCGCACGCCCATTGGGGCCAGTTCCACGGCCATGGATTTGGTGGCCGTAGTCATCCAGCCTTTGGAGGCGTTGTACCAGCTGAGCCGGGGGCGTGGGCTGACGGCGGCAGTGGAGGCGACGTTCAGGATGGCGCCCGATTTCTGCGCCTTCATCAGAGGCACAATGGATTGCGCCGTGAGGTAGACGGATTTCACGTTCACGGCGATGACCCGGTCAAAGTCGTCCTCGCTGATTTCGTCCAAGGGTGCCGGCATATGGCTGACGCCTGCATTGTTGACAAGGATGTCGATGCGTCCGCCGTGGGCGAGGGCGGCTTGGGTCATCGCCGCCACGTCCGCCGCTTGGGCGACGTTGGTGGTTTGGACTTTGACTGCATCGCCCAGCTCTGTTGCCAGTTCGTCGGCCAATGTGGTGTTCAGATCTGCAATCACCACCCGCGCACCTTCGGCCACAAACTTGCGCACGATGCCTGCGCCAAAGCCCGATGCGCCGCCTGTTACGATGGCTGTTTTACCTGCAAGTCTCATCATTCAAATCCTATCCGTGAAGTGCTGCAACAGTTTTGAGGGAGGAGAAGGCATAAAGCGCCTCAAACCCCTTTTCGCGGCCATGGCCCGACAGGCCCGTGCCGCCAAAGGGCAGTTCAACGCCGCCCCCTGCGCCGTAGTTGTTGAGGAATACCTGGCCCGCGTGCAGGCGTTTGGCCAGCCGCATTTGGCGCGCGCCATCGCGGGACCAGACGGAGGCGACAAGGCCATAATCCGTTCCGTTGGCGATGCTTACGGCCTGTTCTTCATCCTCAAAGGGGATCACAACCTGCACGGGGCCAAAGATTTCGTCTTGGGCCAGCGTGTGATTAGGCGTGACGCCTGCGAACAGGGTTGGGGCGACATAGGCTCCGCCCTTGGGGGCGTCGGCGATGATCTCTCCGCGTGCGGCAACTTCGAGGTCTGCGCCTTTGGCGATGAAGCTATCGACGATGTCCTTTTGACGGTTGGAGACAAGTGGTCCGACGCTAAGATCCGCCAAGGCGGGGCCTGCGCGCAGTTCTGAATAACGCGCCGCCATGCCTGCGAGCACTTCGTCATAGCGGCTGGTGTGGACCAAAATGCGTGAAGAGGCGGAGCAGGTTTGGCCAGCGTTCTGGATGCCAGCGTTTACGAGGAACGGCAGGGCGGCGTCCACATCTGCGTCTTCAAACACCAGTTGCGGGGATTTCCCGCCGAGTTCCAGCGTCACGGGCACGACGTTTTGGGCCGCGGCTGTCTGGATCAGTTTGCCAACCCCGACGGAGCCTGTGAAAGACACGTGGCGCACTTTCGGATGCGCGCTGAGGGCGGCACCTGCCTCTGCCCCGAGCCCCGGCACCACGTTCAGTGCCCCCGCTGGCAGTCCTGCACGGTGGGTGAGCTCGACAAAGGCGAGCGCGGTCAGGCAGGCCTCCTCTGCGGGTTTCAGCACGGCGGCGTTGCCCATCGCAAGGGCTGCCCCAACCGAGCGGCCAATGATTTGCATCGGGTAGTTCCAGGGCACGATATGGCCCGTCACGCCGTGGGGTTCGCGTAAAGTGTAGACGGTGTAGCCATCGAGGTAGGGGATGGTGCTGCCATGGATTTTATCCGCCGCACCTGCGTAGAATTCCATGTAGCGGGCCAGTGCGATCACGTCGTTCATTGCTTGGGTCAGGGGTTTACCCACATCCAGCGCTTCAAGGCGGGCCAGTTCATCCGCGTTTTCCAGGACCAGCGCGCCGATGCGGGCGAGGATGCGGCCACGCTCAAAGTTGGGGCATGCGGCCCCAGTCACCGGCAATCGCGTCTGTGGCTGCCTGCACAGCCCGGTCAATGTCTGTGGCGTTGCCCTTGGCGATGGCGCAAAGGGTTGAGCCGTCTGAAGGGTTGCGCAGGTTCAGCGTTTCACCGCTGTCAGAGGGCACCCATTTTCCATTGATGAAACAGTGATCTGCGGCGATGCCGAGGGGGGTGATGGTCATATGTTTGTCTCTTTATGGTTCATCTGGCGCGGGTTTGGGTGGGCCGCCGGGCCCTTCGGCGGCTTGTTGGGCGGCCCCTGCAATGGCGGCGCGGTCTTCTTCGGTGAGGGATTCTGGTGCTGCCACTTCGACCTTGACCTGACGCTCGGCCATGCGGATGCCATTGGCCTCAAACGCGTCACGCACCATCATGTAGGCATCGCGGCGCACCAGCCATTGTTCCCCTGGCTTGGCCATGAATTTCACGGCGATCACCATGTTAAACTCCTCCATCCGGCGCACGCCTTGGGATTTGAGGGTTTCGATGATGCCATCCCCGTAGAATTCGTTTTCCTTCAGCTTTGCGCCGACCTGTTTGATCAGTTTCTTGACCAGCTTGATGTCGGTATCAAAGGGCACGCGGAATTCCAGCTTCATGATCACCCAATCGCGGGAATGGTTGGTGAGATGCCGCAGCTCTC
>CANNZV010006545.1:0-17115 GCA_947561585.1 Caprella mutica | reverse complement strand
ATTACACTTAGTATGGACAAAAACATATTATGATTTTTATATATAAAAATAATTTTTCATTGAATTGCAAATCAAATATGTATTAACTAATAAGTAGAGCCCGGACTTTTAGGACCTATAAAAAAAGGCATTTAGGACTTAAAAAAAGGCATTTTAGGACCTTAAAAATGTCATTTTAGGACCTAAAAAATGGTATTTTAGGACCTAAAAAATGGCATTTTAGGACCTATCAAGGCATTTTAGGACTTATGCATACACTTTTAAGATTAATAAATAGGTATTTACAACGAATAAATCAGCATTTTGAAATATGAAATTGACAGCTTTTAGTCCGTTTAAATGAAAAAAAAGTGGTGAAAAACAAAAAACAATTCATCCCTTAAAAATTCAATGAATCTAGTCTATAGTATATTTATTAAAATTTACCTAAAAGTATTATAAAAAAAAGGTTAGGTAAATTGAAATTCATGAAATGAAACTAATTCCAATATTAAATTCGAAATTTGTATTTATAGCAAACCTGTTAGAATTAGGTTAAATTACAGTGGGTTAACAACGTTAAGACATAGAGTTTATTTAAAGAGTAATATGTTATACAGAGAGAAATCTATTGGAGAGATGAGTGGAATACATCTCTCACGGAGTAATGCAAAGAACCGACTGCCTTAAGAATTTACATGCGGTGTTATTTAACACGCGCCGGAAATGTAATGGACTTTAGACCTTAAGTCTGTTTCTCATAAAAGTAATACATTGTTATTTAAACAATAGGTAATTTAATATAGCTGAGATAGTCTAACAGGAAGTTTAACATTAAACATATAACGAGGTGTGTAATACATTTAAACTAAAATTACAACACTCCTCCTCACACGACATTATATATTTTTCATGCTATTATTCAACTAATTTGGTAAATCTATCAGTAGGCAACGGTTTAGTGAATATGTCAGCAAGGCATAGTTTCACTGGGGCAATACACAAGTTTAATTGTGTTTGAAGCAACAAGATCTGTAATGTAATGAAATTTAATATCAATGTGTTTCGATCTAGGATGATTTTTAGCATTTTTAGCAATACAAATAGCCGACTGATTATCCTCAAACAAAACTATAGGATTTTTATTTGGTACTTTAAGATCTAATAGTAATTTATTTAGAAATACAGCTTCTTGGAGGCACCAGAGAGGGAAACATATTCAGCTTCAGCCGTTGATAAAGCAACACATGACTGTTTCACAGAGCGCCAGAAATAATGGAATTATTAACATAAAGCATTGGCCAGAAGTACTTTTCCTATCAACTCTGTTACCTGCCCAGTCGGCATCAGAATAACCTATCAACTCAGAATCTTCATTACCATAGGTAATGCCAAGATCAGGTGTGCCCTTTAGGTATCTAAATATCTCTTAATTGCAGACCAGTGCTTAGTGTTTGGATTGGAACAAAATTTAGAGACATTTCCAACTGCATAAGTTATGTCCGGTCTAGTTTTAGTAGATAGATACAGTAAAGCACCTACAGCTGACTGATATTTAGTTTTATCTACTAGTTCACAATCATCAGTAGTTGGTTCCAAATGAGAATTAACATCAGCAGGGGTTGAAACTGGTTTGCAATTATTGAATTCAAATCTATCTAATAACTCGTTGACAAATGAAGATTGATTTAGGGCTATTTTATTTTCGTCTTGTACGACTTTTATGCCTAAGAAATAGTATAACTTTCCTAAGTCTTTCATCTCAAATTTAGCACTTAAATCAGTCTTGATTTTAGTCAGGTCATCATAGTTCTTACATGCTACAATAATATCATCTACATACACAGAAATGAAGGCATGGAGAGTTATTGATTACTTTAACATATATACATGAGTCACAAGAGGACTGAATAAATCCTAAGGATTTAAGATATGCATCCAAAGCATCATTCCAACATTTGGGTGATTGTTTTAACCCATACATAGATTTATTTAGTTTACATACTAAATCTTCTTTTCCTGGAATAGCATAGCCAGGAGGCTGTCTAATATAAACATTTTCTTTAAGATCCCCATTCAAAAAAGCAGAATTGACATCCAAGTGATGTACAAATAATTTTTTGGTAGCTGCTAAAGATAACATGGTTCGCACCGATTCAAATCTCACTACAGGAGCAAAAATTTCATCATAGTCGATTCCAGGTCTCCTGTAAAAAACCCTGAGCGACTAATCTAGCTTTATATGAAACCACTCTACCATCAGATCCCTTTTTTCTTTTAAACACCCATTTAGATTTAATTATGTTTAAATCTGAGGTAGGTTTTACGAGTTCAAAAACTTTATGTTTCTCAAAAGCATTTAATTCCCTCTTCATGGCATGTTTCCATTTAGAGGATTCAGAACCGCTATGAAGAGCCTCAGATACCGACCTAGGCTCGATATTGATATTCCCATTTACTAATAAACCCTCCTCCTCCTCAAACTGATCATACTCCCCAACTACCATATCTAATAGAGCTCGACGAATTCTAGACGATCGTCTAAGATCCTCATCAGGACTGATAGCTGGTACAGGTTGCGCATCAGGGAGGATTATTTGAGGATTATTTTCAGGAGTTTGGTTCTCAGCCCAGCAGGTTCTGAATCTTCTGAAGGGAACACCAGTGGAGAGGTAGGAGTCTCAATCAGTTGAGGGTTCTCAATCTTAGATGAAATTGATTCATCAAAGGTACATTCATTTACACCATTTGGCTGGTTTTGAGTTCTGTAGTTTGAGAATACCGTTTAAATTTAAAGCAGTCTTTCTTCACGTGTCCCAATTTTTGCAAAAATGGCACTTGATTGACTGTTTATTTACTGCAGCATCAATCTGAGTATTTGATAATGCAATGCATCATTGGATTTAATACTCAACTTTTCAGCTTCTCTCCGGAGTTGTGTCAGCTACGGTAATCCAGGTAGGTATGTCTGTCTGTGCTTCAAGTGCGGTAACAAGCACTTCAAACGGCTCTGGTAGTGATGAGGAGAACAAATAACTTTATCCTCTTCACTGATCACTTGATTTAACAAGCAAGCTCTTGAAAAACTTCAGTTAGTTCTTTCAAGTGGGAGTTGAGTAGTTCGGGAGACTTCAATTTTAAGTTGTAAAGCTTCTTCTTCAGACGAAATTTGTTAGCCCACGTGTTTTTCTGAAACGTTTCTTGAAGGGTGGTCCAGACAGCTTGTGGATCCGTGGGTTGTACAAACTGAGTACAATTGATCCGGTGAAATAGATAGTACTATATCTGCCAGAGCTTTATTCTTGTTATTCGCATAGCAGCTTTAACATCAGTTGAAGCGGAATCTATTAGAACTGGTTTAGTTCCATCAGCAAAATCCATCAGTTTCTCTCTTAAGAGATACATCTTCATCTGTACCCTCCATGTGGGGTAATTATTTCCGTCTAGGGGAACAATCCCCGGTAACTTATTTGAAGACATGATTTCAAAGTATTTATTATCTTTCAATACTTAACAAACATAAACAAACAAAGCAGTTAAATTGATTTACTGTTTAACTGAATGATGTTTTTAAAATTATTCTAATTCATAAGAATAACTTCACTGAATATAATTATTAATATTCAATTGGAACAGCAACACAAGTCTTAGTTCGCAAGAACCTTTTGTTGAAAGACTGTTTACCAAAGGATAAGGTCACAGATTTAAATGTAATTTGTGACCTCTCTTGACACCTCTTCCGCACCAAATACTAAATAATTATACTATAAAAACAAGTACATTTTTCGCTAGAGCAGTCAATATAATTGACCTCATTAGCGCGTTAACACGATATGCTTACACAAGCGTTCGTGCGTATATGTTTCATTTAGTTTAACACTTTTTCACTGCACTTCGTTTTTATTGATTACTGTTATAAACTTCTAACTTGTTTAAACATAATTTGATTTATAAACTCTTATCGTTCACTGGGCCCATAACCTGTTAGAATTAGGTTAAATTACAGTGGGTTAACAACGTTAAGACATAGAGTTTATTTAAAGAGTAATATGTTATACAGAGAGAAATCTATTGGAGAGATGAGTGGAATACATCTCTCACTGAGTAATGCAAAGAACCGACTGCCTTAAGAATTTACATGCGGTGTTATTTAACACGCGCCGGAAATGTAATGGACTTTAGACCTTAAGTCCGTTTCTCATAAAAGTAATACATTGTTATTTAAACAATAGGTAATTTAATATAGCTGAGCTAGTCTAACAGGAAGTTAACATTAAACATATAACGAGTGTGTAATACATTTAAACTAAAATTTCAACAAAACCCTCGTATTAGACAACCTCAGATTAAACAAATCATACATTAGATAATTAGACCAATTAAGATACTCTGAAAAACCACTTACAAGACAAAACACAATTTTTTGTCGTCTGGCAGTTTTTCTATTGTAAATATTACAAAAATCCCTAGGTTCTACATATTTCTCTCTTTGAATAGTTTATTATTCACTATTTTGTGCATGGCAGAGTCTGTGCTAAAAAATGATGCAAAGAATCACAGAAAACTAGATACAGTGGTGACTATACTAATTCTTGATGTGATATAAGTAGTTCATTTGTATAATAATTCAGACAGATTTTGATTGAATTAAAACGTTCTATAAATTTTTCCAAATAACCTATCAACTTTACCGACTTACCAAATTATTTAATAATATAAAAAGCCCAAAATAAGACTTCGCATCATTTTAAGAGCTTATGATATTTCAGGACTCTATGGCATTTTAAGGACTTTATGGCATTAATTGACTTTATTGCATTTATTGACTTTATGGCATTTTATGGCTTTTATGGCATTTTAGGACTTTATGGCATTTGTCCGGGCTCTACTAATAAGTAATTAATATTATGGTTTAATATAATAATTAAGTCTATCATTGAAACTCAAGAAAAAAGAACATCATAGAAAATGCATTGGAGAAGGTTGACTACGATAATATTTCAACATCACCAATATTGACCGTACTCCTGTTACTGTATAGGTTCCTAAATGTGTGCTTTCTGATGAATTGATTAGGTACTCTGTTAAGTCTGTTAGATTTTTGTATGTTGAAGTCTGGAGATCTGTAGACTTCGAAATTAAGTAATACATTACCTAATCTCGCAATTTGAATTTCTTACTCGCATTATAGGAATTCCAACTCGCATTTCGAATTTCTCACTAGTATTTCAAAATACTCACTCACAATATCTCTTTTTGACTGTCACTCGCAGTTTTACACTCGCACTCGCAGTTTTACACTCGCACTCGCAGTTTTACACTCACACTCGCATTTTTTGATTCAATACTCGCTACTCGCAGTTCGGTGCACCTCCTATTATGGAGGTAGAGCGCATTCTTGCAAACCATGGTGCACATGGCCAGAGAAAAGAGGATGCAAAATACTACCAAACAATCCCGTCCTTTTTCTCCTTCTGGAAACGGAAGGCATGAGGTAAAGTAGAGGCTGGCTGCAGTTACCTTATCAGACCCGCCACTACTAGAGATAACCGCTTGTCTAGGGGCAATTAAGTTAAACTTCATTGTTGACATCGGGGTATCAGTGAGCATCAATCCAAGCACTAAAATTAATCTTAAAGATATCTCCTTACAAAGGAATCCAGTTAGTGGCAGTTACCCTAAAAACTGCAACTGGTGATACCATTAAATGCTTGAGACAATCTAAACTCTGTATTCGGTTTCCTTCATTACATAAAGCCTTTACATGTGACTTTATGATAGCAGACACAACACATCTCCTGCTAGGTGATTTTAAGCTATCCGTGGACTGTGAAAAGAAAATTGTAATTGGCACTGTTACTAAACAGACAGGCTGAGAGCGAAAGCAAACGAAATAAATGCATCGATCAACATAGTAATTAACGATCTTCCAGCTCCATGTAAAATAAAACCTCTACTAAAAAAATACGAATCTGTGGTAACACCTTCAACTGTACCAAACATCAACATAATGTGGATCATCGTATTGATACCGGAAATGCACAGCCCGTACACTATAAAGTGAGATAGCTCTCAGAGGATAAATTTAAAATAGCGCAAGAAGAATTCAAGAAATTATACAAAGCAGGAATAATCACGCCATCCAGGTCACCGTGAGATTCTCCTCTGCATATGGTCGCCAAAAACCAACCGGGGAAGTACCGTCTATGTGGTGACTACAAAAATTTAAATTCTATAACTCTTAGAGGTAGCTATCTTGTGTTCACTATAAATTCATTTTCATCCAAATTACATGGCACGCGAGTATTTTAAAAAATTGATCTTATAGCTGCTTTCCATCAAATTCCAATACACAAAGACGACATTCCGAAAACTGCAATAATATTGTCATTTGGTCTATTAGAATATAATTACATGCCATTTGGACTGCGTAATAGAAGTGCTACGTTTCAAAGATTTATGGATGATATATTCTTTGGTATTCCTTATGTCTTCAACTACATTGGTGATATAACTACATTGAATCTGTTCTAAAAAAATTACATGAATTCAATCCTAAAATTTCCATTGATAAATGAGAATTTATAAAAGAAAATATTGACTCTTTAGGATGTAACGTTAGTGCTCAAGGTATTAAACCAACAAATTCTATGGTTATTGGATTGATTAATTTCCCATCTCCTAATGATATAAAAAGCTCTCCGTAGGTATTTAGAAATGATAGAATTTTATAGGAAACTAATCCCTAAATTTGATAAAAAATATTGTTTCTCTTACAGAAGGTGGTATTGGGAGAAGTTTAAATGCTTCAAGTCGTACTATGTATACGCCATTTTGTTCATAGAGAGCGGTATCACACTTTAAAAATTAGCATTGATCTTCAACCTTAACTCTTTTCTGAATTTAATGAGAAATGCATCGTCCTGCAGTTACCAAATCTTTTTCTCCTTACGAGCTTGTTCACATGTATCATCCATCCGATCCGTCTCCTCTCAGTGATTTTTTAGCACTGAGAGGAGCCGGCACTGTGTGAATGTCATCGTTGAAATTGAATTAACGATACATTTTTGGTGCGCGGAAGATTCCATTGAGGAAAATTCCACTGCGGTAAATTCCACTGTGAATATATTCCACTGCGGAAAGTTCCCCTAAGGAAAATTTCACTGTGTTAATAACTGAACTATGTTAATATCCTTGCATTGTTGATAACTTTATGTTAATTAAAAAAACTGAATAATAAGAGTTGGCCTTTATTAATTACTTGAACTTGTTATTTACTTGAGGGTACGTGTTTACCCTTTAAGCTATTACTCCTTAAATATTTCGTCTTCGTTTTATTAAAATTGAATCTTTATGACTTTAGATTCTACATTCTCTAACTTTTAATAAGATTTCTTATTAACCATTACGAAGCAAGACATAACCCCCAGGTGATACTCCCCGGGGAGAGCTGCGACTATGGCAATTTGTCAGGGGCACAGAAAAATCACGCAGTCAATGAAAATTTCGTAATTCACTTTCCTACCCTCTGAAGTGATCATATAAATCTAGTAAAGCTACCATTAGAAATTTGTTTCAATCGAATCAGTTCATTATAGAAGATGAAGAACTAACTTTAATATGTGCCAGCAAATGAAAAACAAGTCCACACAGAATTTTAATTTTTGACTATTGTATGACGATTATACTATCAAAATTCTGCTTACTAAAAATATTAGTGAATGCACGGGTTACCTATTACAGCTATTTTCGAGCAAATAGATTTATAGAAAGAGAAGTAACTTTAGTGTCAGTATCGAATGAAATTACAAATCTATACGTAAATACGTTTTTATCAAATTTTTATATTTAAAGCGAATAAGCGATAGCTACTACCACTTCCAGTTTGTTTCAATCAAATCCGTTCAATATTGAAAGAGTAGTAACGATTTTCCCAAAACCACAAACAACAAAAATCAGAGGGTGTTTGTAGGCTGCGCTCCTAGCGGGTCGCAGCAATAAATAACAAATATTTATGCTCCAATATGGTAATTCATTTACATGTCTTCAAAATATAATACAAACAATCGAATATTTGGCTACTCATGTTTGGCGGCAAACTTACAATAGTAAATTATCAAATCCGAGCTATAATAACACTCTTGCACCCATCCTGAGAACAGCATCCAATCATGAGAAAGTTGCACCCAAATCAGGGAAAGTTGCACCGTAACCAGAGAAAGTTGCACCCAAACCAGAGAAAGTTGCACCCAAACCAGAGAAATTTGCACCCAAACCAGAGAAAGTTGCACCCAAACCAGATAAAGTTGCACCCAATACAGAGAAAGTTGCACCCAAACCAGAGAAACTTGCACCCAAATCAGAGAAACTTGCACCCAAACCAGAGAAAGTTGCACCAAAACCAGAGAAAGTTGCACCCAAACCAGAGAAACTTGCACCCAATCCAGAGAAACTTGCACCCAATCCAGAGAAACTTGCACCACACTTCCTAATCAATCCTTAATCTCTTCTCAACCACGAAAAATCACTACCAAATCCAGGAAGAAGAATGAACAAGTCCATATAAAATTAAATATTTAGAGTGTTAATAATTAAATTTTCAATATTCTACTCTATAAAACTTGTAGCAAATACATCAGGCTACTAATTAAGGCTTGTTCAATCAATCAAATCGGTTGACTATTGAAGGAGTAGTGACTAGTATCGTAAAATCCCAACAACACCAACATCCTCAACAATCCCAACAACAACAACAATCAGGGGGTGTTCTTAGGCTGCGCTCCTAGCGGCTCGCAGCAATAACGGTGTATACGGTACTTTAGTAATTTGTTGACTAAAGGATTTAAGCAACAATTCAGTTTTATATTTAATAGTCGTTAGAACAGGTGAAATGTTTTATAGCAAAGTAACACTACTACAATTCTACAACGTACCATTAGAATACTGAAAGCGATTCTGTGACAAGGGGCACATACTTGGAGATGTTCTCCTAGACGAGGTGTAGGGCTCTATCCAACACTGTCTCTAGTCAGAAAATCCCGAATACATATACACTAGCGGACAAGAATGTGGGACAATTCAGTTTTTTTTTTACCATTTCTGCAATATTTTCCAATGGATTTAAATAATTTTTACACTCAATGTAGCCACTTATAGTGTTAATAATGATATAAAATTTCATCTTAATACGTAGGATAGAAAAAAACTTATGGTGGAGTCAATATTTTTCTCAAAATCACTGTGCCAAAAGTGTGGGACAATGTTAGAAAAATACTATTTTAAAGGCAGTTTAAAGTCAGTTTATCCACATTTCTCTCTATGGCAATGAAGAATAAGTCGATTGCACCACTTTGTTTACATTTTAGCCAGTTACATCATAGCAATGGCACCGAAAATGACCGCCTCCATGAAAAGAAGAATTGTACAACTTTATGAAGATAAAAATTCAATCCGGAAGATAGCCGAGGACTTGCAGCTGTCTAAAAATGTTGTGGGAAGAATAATAAAGGACTACAAGGAGACTGGGAAAGTTTCACCACCGAAGAAGAAGGGTAGACCGCGAAACACCACTCCTAGAGACGATAGTATCATGAGGAAAATGGCACTGAAGGATAGGTTTCAGACGGCAGCAGGTATTTCTCGTGAAATGAGTACCTCCTACGATGTGATTGTTTCTAGTAGAACCGTGTCTAGACGCCTCGGCGAAATTGGCCTCTTTGCAAGATCACCCGCGAAGAAGCCTTTGATTAGCCTCAAAAACAAGAAAGTTCGATTGAGCTTCGCCGAAGATCATATACTCTGGACCGACCATCAGTGGCAAGATGTATTTTTTTCCGATGGAAATAAGTTCAATCTATTTGGATCTGACGGGAAAAAATATGTAAGAAGATTTTGTCACGAAAGATTCGATAAAAAGTGCACCAAGAAAACAGTCAAGTTTGGTGGGGGCAGCGTAATGGTGTTCGGCATGATTTCATGGGAAGGGACGACTGATCTCGTCAGTCTAAACACCAGAGTTAATGGAACCATCTACAAGAACTTGTTACGAGATCATGTCATCCCAATACTTAGACGTTCTGCCTGCGAATCGCCCATTTTCATGCAGGATAACGCCCAATGCCACAAAGCTAAACACGTGATGGAGTTTTTTCGGGAGCAAAATGTGGCTGTAATGGATTGGCTCCCGCAAAGTCCGGACCTAAATTCAATAGAAAAGCTGTGGTCCACTTTGGGGAAGAATGTGAGTGCCAGGAATCCCAACAACACTGAAGATCTTTGGCTTAAACTCAAAGAACAGTGTGCGAAAGTGTCACGAGATGATTGTCGCCGTCTCATTCAATCCTGTGGTAGAAGGTGTGCTGCAGTCATCGATAACAAAGGCCTTTTCACTAATTATTAATGTTAGTCTGAAAATTTTTGTTCACATTGTCCCACACTTTTGGCACTGTGATTTTGAGAAAAAAATTGACTCCACCATAATTTTTTTTCTATCCTACGTATTAAGCTAAAATTTTATATCATTAATAACACTATAAGTGGCTACATTGAGTGTAAAAATTATTTAAATCCATTGGAAAATATTGCAGAAATGGTAAAAAAATTGAATTGTCCCACATTTTCGTCCGCTAGTGTAGTGTGGAAACACAGAGAAATCTAACCAGTCAAGGTTGACTCTGGTAACACATCCTAGGAATATCGTCAAGTTTATTAAACCCCTTCTAAACACTGAAAACCTCACAGTTCTCTTTCCATGAATACTTTATTTAAGTACTTTTTCGCTTGACATTTATGATCCATAATTGGGAATTTTGTACAAGAGCTAATCAACCCTTATTGTACAAGCTTTGCTTTTTATTCCTTATTGGGAATATGCAATAATGCAAGACGCAAATACTCTATCTTTTTGCTAAGAGTTTTGCAAACGATAAATGTATTACATTTTAACAAGACAAGTTCTCTCATGAACATAAGTTGTTTAGTCAACCCACCCACAACATGTAATACTATTTTTTCATTATAGCCTTATCTTTT
Organism: Caprella mutica; assembly: GCA_947561585.1. Lineage (NCBI taxonomy): Eukaryota > Metazoa > Arthropoda > Malacostraca > Amphipoda > Caprellidae > Caprella > Caprella mutica. The sequence goes on along the minus strand of CANNZV010006545.1, from coordinate 6,105 downwards.
TAGAAAGCTTCCATAATATAACTGTGTTATTATTTATTTATTCATTTATCCTTCGATATTTAATTACTATTAACTTGAAATGATTAATGTAAACAGTGAAACAATCACAGTGTTGCAGGTGCAGATCGCCTTCAACACACTGAGGAAGTTTCCACTGCGGAAAGTTCCACAGGTAAATAATTTTGTAATGTATAAAAATTTGGGAGCAAGTAAAGACAACGGACCAGAAACAGACCTAGTAAAGTTAACGAACCAGAAATGAAGCTGGTAAAGATATCGGACCAGAAATTAATCTAGTAAAGAAAACGGACCAGAAATAAAGCTAGTAAAGTTATATAAATGATATTATTAATTACTATACATTAATTTTGCACATTCTATTAATTGAAAGAAAGAAGAACTTAAATCCTTTAATGTGGTATCCATGAATTAAATAGTTAGAAGGATATTCGCACTCGACAGAAATACCGACCAAGAAAAAGAAGGTGACTTCACTTGGAATACGATTTGAAGGTTCTTGTATTGTTTACTTTGAGTCTGTAACTCAATACTAGCTTTTCTGTACTTTATTCTATACAGTTCTTTTTTTTAATTCATTTTGTTAAATTGTATATATTATGAACAACAATATAAAGTTAGAGATCTATCATTTTCATTCATTCCTTAATTGAAGAAATCCGCCGACAAATATTAATTATATATATTTCACCATATCGATTTTATCGTGATAAATAGTTCTTATACCTACATTCTTATATTAGAAATGATTCTATATAGTTCTTCAATTTCAATCATTGTTGGAGAATACACAATCGATCGTAGTCGACACAAATCCAATTATTATTGAATATCATCTGAGCTAAATTCAATAAATAACTTCAGTATTTGGTATATATATAATTATATATTAACATTTACGATGCATTTAATTATCTATTTGACCAGGTAATCAAAAGTTATTTCATGAAAATATATAATCAAATATTTCCGATGCGAGTATCTGTATACCAGGTGACGTCATGAGTCGCTCGCTTAACGTCACACTTTCGCGTCATTTCCAAGTGCGAGTATCCTTCTAACTATTTAATTCATGGGTCAAACATTAATAATTTAACCAAGTAAAGATAATGGACCAGCAATGAAGCTAGTAAAGATAACGGACCAGAAGTTAAACAAAATTTTATTTACGTATATTAAAGGTCCTCATTACTCTAAATTAAAAAAAAGTCTGGTATTGCTTTAAAATTGTAGAGCTAAGGTTATATAACATACCTCAGTAAACAGAATTTAAATCGAACAAGTATTGTTTTCACAATTGATTAGATATATAAGAAATATTCGCATTTCTTTTTTTCTCATTCTGAGATTCATAATTTCATTAGAAGAAAAAGCCCCCCTACTTGAGTAGGATGTTCGTATATAGCTACATAGCGCTTATACCTATTCAAAATTTCAAATCACAGATCTGCGTTCAAATATTAAGTTTATAAAAATTAACAGTTCTCAATATCGGAAAATGTTATGATATATGAAAACGATTACTAAGAAACACTTAATTAGGTAATTGAATTCTTTATATTGATCCATTGTCTTAGAACTACACTATTACGATAAATATTAAAGTGAATCTAAGAATACCTACCGTAACTTTCGCGGATAAGGCGGATTATGGATACGCTAAGACCGGCCTAGCTATGCTAGAGCCTATTTACATATAATAAAGTTAGGTAACAGTAAATCTGAGTAAGGCAGGGTTTTCACCATAGTTTGAGTCAGCTTTAATTGGTCCATACCTTACTTTACATCTGTATCTCAGTGTCTGCATGATATGTTGTTAAAAAATAGGTCATAAGAATTAGCCTAAGCCCTAATGCATGCTGAATGATGGGAAATTGAACATCGGTCAAAAATAAAGTCATATAGATACAAAGTATAATATAAGACCAAAGCTCAATTGACTCAATTCTCCCAATTATAGTACATTTTAAGGTAATGTACGAATACCTGATAGGAGTGCTGTGGTGTCACGCTGAAATGGAAATTCAATTAAATTAATCAAAAAACATTCATTAAGTAGGCAGATGTCTTTGTCAAGCATTTAGTTTGTTACAATGTAACTCGATTAACTCAAAGAACATCTTGAGTGACAATACGGTACCGGTAGCAATGATATCTATTGATATCTATCAATCAGCTTTGTTATTGTTTTGATTTTGTCGGATCGTGTTAGATATCGAACGGGGGGCTTTTTCTTTGCTTGAAATTCAGAGGTGTAGTAGAAAGAACGGATTTTTTTTAAATTACATATTATAATAAAACTATAGAACCAAATTTGAAATGGTTTGCAGTTTTATTATCAGTAACATTAGTTCTAATGCATAGAAAAATAAAAATAATAAAGTGGAGGGGACCTTTAAAGGTCCTCTCCAGGCTCCGGGAAAAAAATGAGTTTATAACATGATATTATAGAACTAAGGTCTACGATCATTACTCTGCAAACCGCATTCAATTCGGTTTTATAAACAAACCATGCGTTTCCGACCTTTATTTAAATTATTTTAGATATAAATTGTTTCCTAAAGTATATAAACGTTTCTATTATAAATTCATTCAATATATTATACCTTTAAACTAATATTAAATGGATTTATTAAACCTAATACCTAGTTGACAATCAAAACAAATGGTGTACATTCTTTTTCTTCAGGCTGAAAATTTCTTAAATTAGTAAGTCGGAAGTAAAATAGGTTTTGTAGAGTTTTGATTATAAAAATCTTTAAAAGCATATAAAATTAAAAATATGCTATCAAATTCGATGCGGTTTGCAGCAAAATGATGAGAAACATTAGCCTCGTTAAATAAAGCAATAAAAATATTTGCTTGGAGGGGACCTTTAAGTAATATTACTATCCCGAATTTTTTTTCAAAATAAAGATATTTTGGCCAAATGTCCGTTCTGTCAAATGTCTTTCGGCCAAGTGACATTCCGCCAAGTGTCTGTCAACCCGTTATTTCGATGTCCCATGTGTTTACTGGGTTAGTAGTACTGTTTTGATAGATATTAGGATTGGTAACCTAAATAATTTTTCACACACACAAAAAGCCCTATAGTATGTGCTGCCATTCCAGCAACTATTTTTATTGTTATTTTTATATCAAAATGAAATTTGTTTGTTTTCGATTTATATCTTTAGAACTCTTGATCAATCATATGGCAACACTTGTTTATTATTATTTGTGAATCCCGACAACAACAACAGTCGTAAGTGTCCTTAATTATTTGCCATTTATTATGAACTATTATAGTATTCTTTATTAAGCAAAGCTATACATTCAATAAATTAAATCAACATTCATTAATGCTTGAAATTTCATATATGTCAAATTTGCAACCCAGCCTAGCCTAAATTTTTATTTGATGTTAACTTTCTTGCCATTAAGTTGTATTTGCAATATTACATTTCATTTTGATATATTATCAACATTAGGTAGCTTAAGATAACCTAAAATATATATTTTTCATTTATAAATTTTAAAGTCCTAAATGCCAGCTTTACAAATGTGGTAAATAAATCTTCAAATTATCTATTTACCAAATTATCTATTCATTTATTATTCATGCATTTATAACTATGTTTCATTATTATATAAAATGTAATATTATTAGATTCTGTTTTCACAGGAAACACCGATTACAAATGGAGAAAAGTCTAGGATTTTTATTCATCCTCAAAGCTGCCCTCCGCAGCCACACTATAAACAACGTATATCGATTCGATTTCTTTTCGATTGCTGGGATATCGAATCGATGGATTGTTCCAACGAATCGACAGACCGTTGTTTGTAGGGGATATATTCACGAGATAATTAATAAAATTGGGTATGTAAGTGGAAAGTTAAAGCCTGTAAAACAACAATTAAAATTTGGAAACTAAAAATTAATTCTACAGAAAAGTAGATACCTATAGAAAACTTAAACTAAGTAAACCATCATTTACAATATGAATTTTATAAAAAAAATGGTAGAGATATTTAATTTAATGATCATATTACAGAGTCTGAATATAGTGAAACTCCTGAGTTATGAAGTATTTGTTCCTTCGGTGATAGGCCGATTCGTACCCGGACGTTTCGTTACCCAGATTTTTTTTCATTTCCAGATGAACGCTTTTTAAAATTTGAAATGAGTTATATGCTACAAATTGTACTAATCCCATACATTATAAATATATTTTTCAATATGTATTACATTTTTTCACCCTATAATATATTTTTTTTTACCCCAAATCACCGGAAATTTTCGATAAAATTAGAAAATAGTGTATGGGAATTAAAATAGTAGATTATATAGTCTTTTCTTTTATGATCGAAAAATATTTATTACCTTTGCAGATTTACGGAGGGTTATGTTTTTTAATTATGTTATTTTCATTCGGTAATGTGTAACATTTGGTTATTGGTTTTTAACCAAACGTTAATTTTTTTCAGAAGCATCAAAAACAAAAGAATTTCCCAATGTACACAGTAAAGCAATGACTGGGTTCTCTGACTGAACCACATTTTCGATCTTATGAAGGAAAATAAAATAGAGTAATTGTTATTTAACTTCTATATAGATTAGTATTCATGATATTTTCAATTCCAACTTCTCTAATTAAAGACATTAAGTGATGATTGTTAATTTTAATACCACTGATTATAATCAATATATAACCAGATACTTAGCAGACGAATGAAATGTATGTTAAACCATATAATTTAAAGTAGTATAAATTCTTGAATATATGGGATTGGTATATTGTAGTCTGCAACCCATAACAAATAAAAAAAACTTTCCAGGTTTAAAAAAAACGAAAAATTTGGTAACGAAACATCCTAGTAACGAATCGTCCGTTAACGAAACGTCCGGTCAATGTTCCATCATAACTCAGAGCCGCTAGAACTCATTATATCCTGGTTTTGAAGTTTTTTTTTATTTTGAATATGACTCAATAGAATCACTATATCCATGTTTTGTTTGAAGTTTGTTTTTATTTTGAATATGATTCAATAGAACTCATTATATCCTGGTTTTGAAGTTCGTTTTTATTTTGAATGCGTCTCAATAGAACTCACTATATTTTGTAACAGTCAGCAGCGGGTGCGCAGGGGTGGAGAGGTAAAACGTGAGTGTGACGTAATAATCACACGAACTCATAAGTATCTAAAAGCTGACGCGGCGCACCACATTACGGCGCACCACTGTACATTCTATTAGATAGGCAATTTGAATACAGATTAATGATAAATGGAGTGAATTTGATAGGTAATTGTCGTATCAAATTTATGTCTGACACCTGACGGTACCTGAATCCAATGTTTATACTACACAGTTTTAATTATTTGATTGAGATGTTTAATTTGGAATAGAGAATAAAATTCATCATAGAAAACTGTAATTGTATTTTTATGGGGTAACTATTGTAAACTTTCAGTCTGAGATGTAAATAAAAACTTATCAGTTAGCCGTTAGGTAGATGTATCGGGGGCGTGCCCGCCCCCGAAACCCCCCTGCCAGGTCATTAAACAATCATGAAGTGTGCAGAACAACAAACTAGCGGATACAACAAACTACATAAAAGTTTTTCACATTGAGGTCATTATTAGAAAGTACAGTGGTGCGCCGTATTGTAGTGCGCCGTAATGTGGTGCGCCGCTCAGCTTTTAGATACTTATGGGAGATTCTGAATCTGTTACTGAGAGTAACAGTCTCTCAAATTAAAATCTCTGCGGGAGAAGAGACACATTCTGCAGACTGGAAGACTTCAAAAATTAATGGTAAATTGCTAAAAATTGTATAATCCCGAGCAATTAGCATATAGAGTTCATCGTTAGCCTAAGCAGTTTTCCAGACTGGCAAACTCGCCATTTTAATGGCGAGTTTGTGACAGTTATTTTGACGCCTTCAATTGCAAATGGCGAGTTTTATCTATCTTTTTCTCTCCTATGCTATAATGTTATTTTGGAGAGAAATAATGATAATTTGATCATTTTGGCCAGGTTATAGAGTATGGCTGGGCAATCGCCATAAATGAATAATAGAAAATAAAAAATCTCCACAGATAG
>CANNZV010006544.1:0-17121 GCA_947561585.1 Caprella mutica | reverse complement strand
TGGCAAATCATTTATAGATGTATCGGCGCAAGCTGGCCTACTTATTCCCAGTTACCCTAATGCAGCGGTAGCGGCAGATTTAAATAACGATGGCTGGCAAGACCTTTATGTAGCCAACGACTATGACGCCCCTGATTTTTGTTTCATCAACAATCAAGATGGTACTTTTAAAAATATACTCGACGATGGGTTTGGTCACATCTCCTATTATGCGATGGGTGTCGATATTGCCGATATCAACAATGACGGACTGCTTGACATCATGACTTTGGATATGGTTGCAGAAGATAACTATCGCCAGAAAGCCAATATGGGCGGCATGTATCCGTCAGCTTTTTGGAAGCTGGTGAAAAACGGTGGACACTATCAATACATGTACAATTCCATGCAGCTCAACTACGGCAAAGAGAAGTTTGGAAACATCGCCCACTTGGCCAATGTTTCAAGTACCGACTGGAGCTGGTCAAACTTGATCGCAGATTTTGACAACGACGGGTTCAAAGATGCATATGTAACCAATGGCTTACTCAGAGACATCCGAAACAGCGACATCTCCAAAGAATTTCCCGCTTACATTAAAAGTATTGCAGGAGACTATCTGAGAGATCACCCAGGAGAGTCCTTGGTGCCAATTCTCGAGATTATGGATTTAGATAAGGCGCTTGATATGCACCCTTCTGTTCCGCTTTCAAACTATGCTTTAAAGAATAACGGAGACCTGACTTTCCAAAAAGTCACCGAGGAATGGGGACTTGATATTCCATCTTTCTCAAACGGTAGTGCCTACGGAGACCTTGACAATGATGGTGACCTCGATCTGGTCGTCAACAACATCAATGCAGCGGCTTTCCTCTATCGCAACCAATCTGCACAAAACTACCTGCGAATTGCCCTAGTTGATGAATCAAACAGACCAATCCTTGGGGCGAAAGCAAAGATCGAAACCGAATTTGGGGCTCAGTTTGGCGAAATCACTTCAAGCAGAGGCATGTATTCTACATCCGAGAACATCCTACATTTCGGCCTATTTGACGAAAAAGTAATCAAGGAAATAAGCATCACTTGGCCCGATGGTTTGGTTCAATTGATGACCAACGTAAAAGCCAATCAACTACTAACGGTAACCAAGATCCAAAGCTTGCTGGCCCAGAAAACTACAGCCGATGAAGCTTATGTAGTCACAAAAACTTCAAAAATAGGCATAGATTTCAAACACTCAGAGAATGACTTCGATGACTTCGATCAGCAGATATTATTACCACATGAACTGTCCCACGAAGGGCCAGCCGTAGCTGTAGGAGATGTCAATTCTGATGGTCTTGATGATCTTTTCCTTGGTGGCGCGACAGGTCAATTACCTGTTTTGTATGTCCAAAACGAAACTGGATCATTTGAGCGAAAGCAAACCTTTCAAGCTGCGGACGCACTGTTCGAAGATGTTGATGCCCTTCTTTTTGATCTAGAAAATGACGGTGATCTGGATTTGTATGTAGTCTCTGGAGGTAACTCCAAACCCATCAGCAACAAAGTGTTTCTGGACCGCATCTATCTAAATGATGGAGCAGGAAACTTCATTCGAAAGCAAGATGGTTTCCCGCGCATTTTGGAAAGCGGATCTTGCGTGAGAGCATTTGATTACGACAATGATGGCGATACAGATCTTTTCGTCGGAGGCAGACACATGCCTTGGAACTACCCATCTCCTTCAGTAAGTCGCTTGTTACGAAATGATGGCGGCGTGCTTACCGATGTTACTAAAGAACTAGCTCCTGATTTCATTCTCAATGGAATGGTGACAGATGCAGTTTGGTCTGACTATGACAATGATGGCAAGACCGATCTCATAGCAGTTGGTGAATGGATGCCCATTACGTTTTACAAAAACACCGGTCAAGGTTTAGATCTAGACCTCAAGATGTCTTCGAAAAAAGCTGGCGTAGAAGTAAAGACCAACGGCTGGTGGAGTCACATTAGCGCATTGGACATTGACAACGACGGAGACACAGATTATCTATGTGGAAACTTAGGCGAAAATTACAAATACAAAGCAACGCAAGATCAGCCCTTTGAAGTACACTACGATGATTTTGATTCTAATGGGAAGAAAGACATCGTGCTTAGTTACTACAATTTCGGAGATCGGTATCCGCTGCGAGGCAGGTCTTGCTCGGCGCAACAAATCCCGGGGATAGCACAAAAATTTGCTTCGTTTGACCTCTTTGCCCAGTCAGACCTTGAAGCAGTTTATGGTGGCCAAGCGCTTTCAAAAGCCTTGCATCTGGAGGCATTCATGTTTGAAAGCGTAATGTTATTGAATAATGGTAACAATAGCGGCTTTGAAATTAAATCACTGCCAAACGAGGCTCAGATATCGGCTATTAATACAACTTTGATTCAAGATTACGATGGTGGAAAGCGCATCTTTATCGCTGGCAATAACTACCAGGCCGAGATTGAAACGCCGCGAAATGATGCGTCGCCAGGGATGGTCCTTGACTATGAAGATGGAGATTTTTTTGTGCTTCCTCCAAACGAAAGTGGAATCAGACTAACTCACGATGTGCGTCACCTACGAGAAATTACTGTTGGCGAAAAGACTTTCATTTTGGTGGTTTCTAACGACGATGTGGTGAGGTTGATTAAGGCAAAGGCTTAGGCTATGGCCTTGGCTATGGCAAGTTCACTCTTGACTTGGGGTTCTGTGTTTCACAATAGCCTTTTCTATTTCACGCAAAGTGACATCGGCTTCGCCTTTAAGGACTAAGGGACTTGCAGGATGAGCTAATTAAGAAAAAACGGTTGCACCACAAAGATTCATATGCCAAGAATCTCTATCTATCCTGCTAAGCTAAAATAGCTTATCTATTCTTATCTGGTTGTTTTTTGTCGCACTGCTAAATTTTCGTCCTACTAAGTACGCCCCCTACCCACCAAATACACCCCAGTAAAAATCAAAAGCATCAAAACAGCCTTTGGAAGGGTAAAAACATCTTTGCCGAAAGCCACTGCAATCATTATCGCTAGAATAGGCTGCAAGTAGATGTATGACCCAACCACCGTGCTTCCTACTTGTGATATCGCCCATGCATTTAGCATGTAAACTACGAAAGTGGTCATGACAGCCACATAGGCAATCGCCATCCAAATGTCACTAGGTATCGCTGACCAATCTGCAGCAAGCAAATCTGTTATTCCAAACGGTAAGATGAAGATCGTGCCCATCAAGAACATCCACTTGATTACTTCAATGGTTGGGTACTTTGACAATAACGGACTCACCAGCACCAAGTACAATGCAAAAGCAATCGCATTGATTAAGACCAATATGTCCCCCACAAAGTAGTCGGACGAAAAATCAATACCGTTCCAACCAATCAAAATGACCGTTCCGATCCCAGCAATAATCAACCCGATAACTCCTATGCGCTTCAGCCTTTCGCCTAAAAGAAAATAGGCAGCAAGCATCACAACTATAGGATTAACAGCCATAATGATCGATGCATTTATCGGGTTAGTTAGGCTCAGCCCTTTGAAGTAGCAAATCATATTGAGTCCAACCCCAAAGAATGCACAAATAGCCAGCTTCTTAAAATCGGACCGCTCTATTTGAACAGTATTTCGCTGGACAAAGGCAAACAACCAGAAAAGCGTTGTAGCAACTAAAACCCGTACACTTAAGAAAGCCATCGCAGTAAGATATTCTGGCATCACTTCCTTAGCAATTGTAAAGTTGGATGCGTAGATGAGCGACACAAAAAACAGTGCAATATGTACGAGTGACTTTGGCATGACCCTATCATCAATTTGAAGGTCGAAAGGAATTCCTTTTCCGTAGCTTTTCCTAAATATTTCGTCAGATATTATCTAACAAATAATTAGATTGCCAACGATGGCAGCACCAAACGCACCTTTAGCAGAACGAATTAGACCAGATAAGCTTGAAGACTTTTTGGGACAGGAGCACCTGACTGGACCAAACGGGGTTTTGCGAAAAACTTTGGCTGGTGGCAAATTACCATCGATGATCTTTTGGGGACCTCCAGGAGTAGGTAAAACCACCATGGCCAACATCATCGCCAATCAGTTGAATATACCGTTTTATACACTTTCGGCGATCTCCTCGGGGGTTAAAGATGTGCGTGAGGCTATTGCGAAAGCAAAATTCAACACCCAAACGATCCTTTTCATTGACGAGATCCATCGATTCAACAAATCCCAACAGGACGCTTTGTTGGGCGCGGTTGAGAAAGGTATTATTACTTTAATCGGAGCTACAACTGAAAATCCATCTTTCGAAGTAAACTCGGCATTGATTTCTCGTTGCCAAGTGTACACGCTCAGGTCTCTTGAAGAAAGCCATTTAAAAGAGTTGATTGAGTCTGCAATACGCCGGGACGATAAAATGGCGTCGCTGAAAATTGAACTCAAAGAAACCGCAGCCTTGTTCAAACTCTCAGGCGGCGATGCACGTAAACTCTTGAACCTCTTTGAAATCGTTGTGAATGCCTCTGCTGCTGCCACTGAGGAAGGCGAAACAGTAGTCGTGACTGATGCACTAGTTACTGATTTGGCCCAACAACGCGTAGCTATTTATGACAAGAATGGTGAGCAGCATTACGACATTATCTCAGCGCTTATAAAGTCAATTAGAGGTTCAGATCCCAACGCGACAGTATATTATTTAGCGCGAATGATTGAAGGCGGCGAAGATGTAAAATTCATCGCTAGGCGTCTACTAATCTCTGCCTCTGAAGATATTGGAAATGCCAATCCGACAGCATTGGTAATTGCTACCAATGCATTCCAAGCGGTGAGCATGATTGGGTATCCAGAATCTCGCATCATCCTGAGTCAGTGCGCGGTGTACTTGGCCTGCTCTCCTAAAAGTAATGCCAGCTATATGGCCATTATTAATGCACAATCAGAGGTTAAAGATAGCGGAGATTTATCGGTACCACTTTCGCTTCGAAACGCTCCAACAAAATTCATGAAAGACAGCGGCTACGGAAAAGATTATAAATATGCCCACAGCTACCCTGGAAATTTTGTTCCAATGGACTTCTTGCCGAAGGAAATTAATGGTAAAAAGTTTTACGAACCAGGAAACAATCCGCGTGAAAATGATTTTCGCAAAAGATTAAAGGCGATGTGGAAGGAAAAGTATGGGTATTAGGCGCTTCGCTGTGACTAGCGCTGCGCTTGTGACGGCTTCGCTGTGACGGGCTGCGCCTGTTGATTTGTAAGGGCTAGAGAAGGGAAGCGGTATTCAGGAAGCTGGTAACTTGTATGGGTGAGATTGGAAACTTTTACAACGTATTTTCTAAAAGATATAGATTAAACTACATAATTTTAATGAAATTTGTGTAGTTAAGTACACATATTTATATCAATTTGTGTAGTTATATGCATTAATTTAATTGAATTGGTGTAGTTAAGTACACGTTTTATAGGAAATATGTGTAATTTGATCCTAATTACTATTCTTAAAGCTTACCAAAGAAATTGAATGGCTATCAAAAGAGACCTTGCAGCGCAAATCGAAAACTGGCTATTTAAAAGTAAAGTCATCATTATTTACGGTGCGCGGCAGGTTGGAAAAACAACCCTAACCAAATCCTTGCTAGAAAAATACGACAGTACAGATAGTTACTTCAATTGCGAGGTCAAATCTGTTCAAAACGCCCTAGAAAGTAGAGAGCCTGAAAAATTACGTAGTTTCCTGGGAGACTCAAAACTGATCGTATTGGATGAGGCACAAAAAGTCAAAGGAATTGGAGAAGTCTTAAAACTTTTAATAGACACCTACCCAGATTTACAGATCATCGCAACGGGTTCTTCCTCTTTCTCATTGGCAGACCGCACAAGTGAAGCTTTAACTGGAAGATCAATTCAATTTACGCTCTATCCATTGTCTTTCCATGAAATCAAGGAATCAAAAGGGCTGAAGGCAGCACTTGCAAAAGTAGAGTTTTACTTACGCTTTGGTCAGTATCCCGAAATCGCATCTACCGCTACAAACCTAAAGGATGCCAGGGTCTTGATTGATGGTTTAGCAGGGACTTATTTGTATCAAGATGTACTAGAGTTTGAAAACCTCAGAAAGCCTGACCTTCTTTTTAAGCTGCTACAACTTTTGGCACTTCAAATTGGATCAGAAGTATCCATGAATGAGCTTGGCAACACTTTGGGTATCAATCGTAGAACAGTGGAGCGCTATATAGACCTTCTCGAAAAGTCTTTTGTCATTTTTAAGCTAAGGTCATTTAGTCGCAACCTAAGAAATGAGATCAACAAAGGGGTCAAAATCTACTTTTACGATCTAGGCATTAGAAACAGTGTGGTTCAGCAATTCCAACCTATAGACTTAAGACAAGATATCGGCAACATTTGGGAAAACTTTCTTGTTGTTGAGCGGCTAAAGCGACAACAAAACCATCAGGTTTTCTGCAACAAATACTATTGGCGCACCCATCAACAGAAAGAAGTAGACTATGTCGAAGAAGTTGATGGTGTATTATCAGCTTTTGAATTCAAATGGAGTTCGAGAAAGAAAGTAAAGCACCCTAAACTCTTTCTTGATACCTACCCAAATAGCACCTTTAATATCGTAAGAAATACAGATTTTTTGGACTTTGTTCTGTAGGTTAAAACGGTACTCGATTATTTATTGACCCACAAGGATGAAGTACTAGGGCTACAAACAAACCGCCAAGGTAGCAAGGCATCTTCTGCTGCGTAGTCGATTCCGATGCGCGGACCAATTACTACTTCATCATCAGGAACAACTATACCCCGATCTTCGATCCAAATTTGATCACCGCGTAGATCCACCCCGTCATGGTCTCTTGTGATTCCAAGTGCTTTGCCTAAAGTCCCAGGACCAGCAGATAATTTAGCGGTGACTTTGACCTGTTTTCGCCTAAATAACATGGTGGCTATTCCATCTAACGGTTTAATTCCCCTGATGAGCACAGCATCTGCTTTTCCCTCGATGTTGGTTACTACATTGAACATATTATGAATACCATAACACAAGTAAACATAAGCCCGCCCGCCCGCCTGAAACATGGTTTCGGTACGTTTGGTACGTTTGCCGTTATAGGCATGAGAAGCCTTGTCGGTCGCACCACAGTATGCCTCAGTTTCAGAAATATAACCGCTCGTTATTTGACCTTCAATATTGGTCACCAGCACTTTACCTAAGAGCGCTCTTGCTACTTGAACTACATCATCACTTTGATAAAAAGCTAATGGAAGTTTACTCATCAGCTTTCAGCTGTATCAAAACCGGACGGTGATCGCTAACGATTGGGTCGTAACGGTCATCACAAACATCCAAAGTAAGTGTCTCGACGGCCTTAATATTATCAAACAGCTCGTTGGTCACCAAAATATGATCCAGATGAGAAGGCCAAGAAGGGAATGAGGCCTGCGCGCCGTTTGCCGCCAAGTCCATATCTGCAAACTTATAATTGGTTGAGTCGTTGATCAAGTTTTTAAACACGTTGTTGGCCGGATCAGATTCTATAATCAAATCGTTATAGTCACCCAAGACGATCACATTATCAGACGGTAAATTTTCATCAATATATGCCTTCAGTTGTTCGCTGGCCGCCTGTCTTCGATCTTCAGATCCATCACAACACTTCAAATGCAAATTGATTAATGTCACTTCAAGCCCGTTGGTGTGCGAAACCTTGATTCTCACCGGTGGACGAGGAAAAGCATTGTTATCACCAATCAGGATTTGCCCGGCATCGGTAATCACGCTAATTGCTGCCGATCTGTAGATATAGCCAAGGTTTAGCCCAGAGCTCACAACTAATTGTCCTTCCCACCCATCTAAGGCAGCCACCAATTCTTCAAACTTTGCACGATTTCGAATTTCTTGCAAAGCGATAATGTCCACTTGTAGATTTCCAAGAATGTCGGCAATGGCATTTATGGTTGAGTTGTCTTTAGGAAACTGCTCCAAATTCCATGTCATGACCTCTAAATCTGCTACTTCTTCACCAAAAAGGCAATCAGTAACATTAAGTGTCACCAAATCTTCCACTTCAGGCTCTGGGGTTACAGATGAGCCCGAATCATCTGAAGAACAGCCAATTAGGACAATTAAAAGAGCAAGCGCTATTGATTTAAATGCGATTTTCAACATGAATGCAATTTAATAAAGCTATTACTCAAAGACCAACCCTATGCAAATTTCACTACTTTTGGTGACCAAAGATGAAGTATTCAAACGTTTTATCCATTTATACTTGCTTGCTTTGCATCTCCTTGTTTAGCTGTAATTCTGGCCCTAAAGCCGATCAATCGGCTGCTATAGACGTAGATTGGAACGAAATTGAGGAGCGGGATACCCTTTACGCTATCGTAGACAACAACTCATTTTCGTACTTTGTTTATAGAGGCCAACCACTGGGCTTTGAATATGAATTGCTCAAAGATTTTTGTGAAAGCAACCAGCTGGCTCTTATCCTAAAGCAAAGTAATGGTATAGAGGAAGCCTTTGAAATGCTGCAATCGGGAGAAGGCGATATTCTCGCCTACCACTTGACCATTACCAAAGAGCGAAAGCAGTTTCTCCAATTTAGTCGTCCGCTGTTAGAGACCCAACAAGTTTTGATTCAAAAGAAGCCAGACAATTGGCGAAAGATCAAACTTCATGAAACCAACGCAAAATTGGTACGCAAGCCATCTGGACTGGCCAATAAATCCATACTTGTGCGAAAGGGATCATCTTTCGTTTCAAGGCTTGAGCACTTGAGTGATGAGATTGGTTCAGAGATTAACATCATTGAAGACAGTCTTGGTCGCAGCGAAGAAGAATTGATGGGACTGGTTGCTTCTGGCGAAATTGAATTTACTGTTGCAGATAATATCGTTGCCCGATTAAATCAAAAGTATTACCCAATTCTCGACACAAAAACTCCCTTGAGTCTTACTCAGGACTTGGCCTGGGGGCTTAGAAAGAACGCGCCAGTTCTGGTTGAAAAACTGGATACTTATATCCGAAAAATCGAAAAGTCAGGTAAACTCAATTTCCTAAGGAACAAGTATTTTAAGAACCGCACAGCTGCAAAGAAGCGATTGCAATCTGATTTTGCTTCATCTTCTGGCGGACATATATCAGCCTATGACAAAGAGCTTAAGTCTCATGCCGAAAAACTAGGATGGGATTGGCGTTTATTGACTGCTGTGGTTTATCAAGAGAGCCAGTTTGATCCGAAAGCAAAATCTTGGTCTGGAGCAACTGGTCTGTTCCAACTGATGCCGGTTACAGCTATGGAATACGGTATTGATTCAACTGAAGTTTCTAACCCAATCAAGAACTTAGAAGCAGGAGCTCGATACTTAAAATGGTTGGATAAACTTTTTGCCGAAAGGGTGCCCGATTCTCTGGATCGTCAGAATTTTGTGCTGGCGGCTTTCAATATTGGTCAGGGGCATGTTCTTGACGCGATTAGATTGGCGAAAAAGCACGACAAGGACCACACCAAGTGGGTAGGCCATGTCGCCGAGATGCTCGCATTGAAAAGCAAACCTGAATATTTCAAAGACCCAGTTGTCAAGTCTGGATACTACGATGGTAAACTTGCCTTGCAATATATCGCCGATGTTCAGGGGCACTATCAGCATTATAAG
The DNA here is from genome assembly GCA_947561585.1 of Caprella mutica. Classification (NCBI taxonomy): domain Eukaryota; kingdom Metazoa; phylum Arthropoda; class Malacostraca; order Amphipoda; family Caprellidae; genus Caprella; species Caprella mutica. The sequence continues at coordinate 7,473 of CANNZV010006544.1, read as the reverse complement.
ACGCTTTTTGGGGAGTGAGGTGCCTGCGGCACGAAAGAGGCACGCAGCGCAGAAGAGCTGATGCGGTAGGAGCGAGACTTGTAGGAGTGGTGCCTGCGGCACAAAAATGAACCAGATAAGATGATCGAAGTTATTGAAGACTTGCAGGGATGGAGAAGGCACGCAACGCAGAAGAGCAAGGCGGTAGAGGCGAGATTTGTAAGGGCGAAGAATGGTGCCGGCGGCACAAAAAATGAACCTGATAAGGCTAGATAAGTTATTAAAGACTTTCAGGGGTGACAAAAGCACGCAGCGCAGCATAGCAGAGTCGTAGGAGCGAGACTTGTAGGAGTGGTGCCTGCGGCACAAAAATGAACCTGATAAGATGATCGAAGTTATTGAAGACTTGCAGGGATGGAGAAGGCACGCAACGCAGCAGAGCAGAGTCGTAGGAGCGAGATTTGTAGGAGTGAAGAATGGTGCCGGCGGCACGGAAAAATCACACGGCGTAGGGGCGAAAAGGCGGTAGGAGCGAAAATTGGGTAAACGGAGAATGCCTGCGGCATCAAAAAAATGAACCAGATAGCCAGCGTGGCCAGAGACTATTTAAGGCAAATGGACTTAGGCTCTAAGCTCAGGTTTCGGGCTACAGTTAGGAAACAGTAGAGGAGATAGCCAAAGCTCAAATCAGCACTGCAATTCATTTTACCTTGAAATTTTTAAAGTCGACTTTACAATTTTCAAGGTAAACATAATAAGGCTTGAAAGACTTGTAGTTAGTGAAATTGCGTTCTGTAGCTAATTGATTAAATTCTTTCAAAACCAATACAACAATCTAAGCCTCATCATCGTAATAAATAGTAATGAAGCTTTTTCAACTTTGTGCTTTTTGCTTTTTTACATTATTGATTTTTTCATGCGATTCAGATGAGATGTCAGTTGTAACCGATGACGACCTTCAGGGTTGTGGACGTTTCGATCTCCATTTCATTAACCTAATGGGAAACTGTCCCAATGAGACGCCAACTTCAGATAAAACGTGGAAACTAGGAACGGTCAAAAGAAATGGAGTAGAAAGAACGGAAGATTTTGAAGACTTCGCACTGACATTGTATTCTTCTTTGGCTTGGTCCACTGACAATTCAGGAAAAATCTGGAGCGACACTGGCACTTTTTCAGCTACCGCAACCAGCTTGACCATTGACCAAAAACTCATAAATTATCGGACCTATGGAGATACACTTGAACTACATTTCACCATATCTGATAGCACTCAAATCGGTGGCACGAGCAAAGCTGAAAATGGGGCCTGGGAGTTTGAACTAGTGCGATAGGCTATTGGTAATCTAGGTCCCTTCCTACTTACAATGCTTCAATAAATAATCTGCGGCGTGGCTAGAGCCGAGTTCATATCCCTTTTCCCAATCACTGCAGGCTTCTTTTTTACGCTTTAACATGTACAAACAAGTACCTCGATTGGCCAATGCACTGGCGAAATTGGGATTCAGCCTTACCGCATCGTTATAGTCAATCAAGGCTTCTTGGTGGTTTTTTTCTTTCAAAAAGCCATTGGCTCTATTGAAGTAATAGTAGGGTACCAACTCAAAGTCCTCGCCATTGACTTTTGACAACTCAATCGCTTTCGTATAGTCACTTTGGGCTTTTTTCAAGTTCCCTTGGGCACGATGAAATTCTGCTGTGTAGAAACTCAACTGATCGTCGTCGATATAGATGGTTTTGCCTTTCTCTAGTGTAGCAAGCATTTCCTGGCTGTAGTTTCCATTGATCTGTGCTACAGAGTAGACTTGTAGGTAAGCATCTCGAAAGATTGAGTCTACTGCAATCGCTTGCTTGATGTTGGCAAACGCTTCTTCTTCAATGCCATTTCCAATTAGAGTAACCGCTTCGTTCAAAAAGCCTATTGCCTTATTTCGATCTTCTAAATTTAAGTCGATGGTACCTTGTTCGCTTCCTTCTTCGCTTTTACCACAACTACTAAAAATAAGGACGACAAGAAAGATGATGGTGCTTCGCATGATGAGAGATTGAAAGTTAGATTGCATCAGCGGTAATATCGATAAGTATTGTTTCTGTATCAATATGTTTATCGACTTAGGATGCTCCCTTGAGGAACTTCGCGAAGAAATAAGCTCAAGCCACTTTCTTCAAATCGATAATCATTAAAACATAGCAGAAATGTATTTCTGATGCAAAAACGAGAACATCTGGTGCAGATAGTTCGTATATTTATTTAAAAATCCGACAAAATGTCTAGAAAATCGATCACATTTGCAGAAAAGCAAGATGAATGGCTTAAAAGAGTCGTAGGCCTTGGCCATTACAAAGACGAAAGCGATTATGTGAGAGACTTAGTTAGGCGGGACCAATTTAAGAACGAAAAACTTTATGTCTTGCAATCTGCAATTCAAAAGGGGTTGAACAGTGGAATAAGTGACCGCAACCTAGAGGATATTTGGGCCCAAGCAGAAAAAGAGCATTTAGCCAAGAATGAGTGATTTTCGCTTATCCAAAGAAGCAGATACAGACGTGTCTAATATTGCTAGATATTCAATAGCTGAATTCGGAATCAGACAAGCAAGAATTTATAAAAATGGCTTGAACAATTGCTTCAAACTTTTGTCCGAAAACACAAACCTAGGCAGAGACGTACCAGAGCTTGGTCTCAACTTGAAACGTTTCAGCTTCAAATCTCATGTGATTTTTTTTCAGTCCTTAGAGATTGGCATTCTGATCATCAGAGTACTACACCAACAAATGGATTTTGAAAGCCAGTTTTAAGATTAACTATCCAATGTCTTTCTCTTCGTATTGCTAAGCCTCTCATATAGCAGCTTTTTCAATTATTTGATTATCAACAAGTTAATGTTCTGCGAGCTTTGACCTATGCCGACGGCATCACTAGGCGTGCCCCAGCGTTCTTAGGCTTGCCAAGTGAAAGTCAATAGCCATCCATGCAAGTCAAAATTCTTTGTGCCCTTGCGTGAACTTTTCCACGATGCCCTCAATTGTTATCTTTTCTTTGCAATAGGCACCAAGGGCCTCTCGGGACTAGTTGCTAGCAGCTAGTAGCTGATCGCTAATAGCTAGCTCAAAACAACTTCACAATCTCTTTTTTGGTCACTTTTCCTAACACATTGCGCGGCAAGTCATCTTGGATGATGTATCTCCTCGGAACCCGATAAGCAGGCATGCGTTCTTTCAGCCAATTTTTCAAAGCCGATTCGTCAATTTTATCTTTCGCCAAAACAAGGCTCGCGCAAACCATTTCTCCCCACTCATCACTAGGCACGCCTACAACACCACAATCTTTGACATCGGGATGGGTACGCAAGATTTCCTCAATTTCAAGTGCTGATATTTTATAGCCGCCAGATTTGATGATGTCGACTGAGTTACGGCCCAAGATCCTAATCGCACCCTCATTCCATAAAGCAATGTCGCCCGTTCGAAACCAACCATCTTCAGTGAATGCTTCTTTTGTTGCCTCCGGCTTTTGCCAATATTCCAAGAAAACATTGGGGCCTTTAATTTGGATTTCTCCCTGTGAACCTTCAGTCACTACCTCCTCGTTTTCGTCTACAATACGCAGCTCTACTCCGGGCAAAGGTTGACCAATATGTCCTGGCCTTCTTTCGCCATCATAAGGGTTAGAAACGGCCATACCAATCTCGGTCATGCCATATCTTTCAAGCAGCGTATGTCCGCTAATGGTGCGCCATTGTTCCAAAACTGAGATAGGAAGTGCGGCAGAGCCCGAAACCATTAGGCGAAATTTCTGCAAGGTTGCTGTCATTTCAGATTGCCAACTTTCGTCTTGCTTTTCGTAATAATCGATGAGCTTAAAGTAGATCGTTGGTACTGCCATAAACAAGTTGAGCTGGCCTTTTGCAAACAAGCCGTACACTGCTTCAGCGTCAAACTTAGGCAGGTACTGTACTTTCGCGCCAGACCAAAGTGCGCAAAGCGAAACATTGACTATACCATGTACATGATGTAGCGGGAGTATGCACAAGATGTGATCACTGCTTTGCCATTGCCATGCCTTTACGAGCGTGCTTATCTGACACTCCAAATTCTTATGGGTACTCACTACGCCTTTCGGCAAGTTTGTAGTACCTGAAGTATAAAGAATCAACGCCTTGCGTGTCACCTCGACAATAGGTAGTTGTTTGGTTGAGTTTTGGACTAAATCTTCACCCAACACAATCATTTCTATACCCAATTCACTGGCCGTATCAGCAAGTAATTCTCGATAGCTCGGCGAGATCAAAAGCTTCTTGGCACCCGTATCCTCCAATACATATCGTAATGAAGGCAACGGATGGAAATTACAAAGCGGTACCGCCATGCCTCCAGCACGCCAAACGGCCCATTGCGTTTGTACGTATCCAAAGCCGGGGTCGATCATAAACGCAACCGGTGCCTCACTCAGATCGCTTGACTTGCCCAAGAGCATTTGCGCCAACTTCCTTGATTCTTCTAAGAGCTGTTTGTACGAAAATGAGCTCCCATGCGAAAGTACTGCAGTGCGATCTTGGTATTTCTGAGCGCGTTGAATGAGTTGCATAAATGTCTTTAGATTTAATACTGGAACCTCGATGGCTACTTAATTTGTAGCTGTCGAATTAAACGAATTAAGACTTTAGAATCAACTCAATTTTCTTCAATGTAGGGTCGTCAAAATCCAGATTCTGAGCGGCTTCGATGTTATCCTTCATTTGCTTGGTACTACTCACACCAACTAAAACCGAAGTGACCCGATCGTCTTTCAGCAACCAGGCAATCGCCATCTGGGCCAATGTTTGACCGCGATCAACTGCAATGTCATTTAGTGCTCTAACTTTGGCAAGTATTTCAGGAGTGATACCAGCTTTGGCCAAATAACGACCATCTTTGACAGCTCTTGAGTTCTTAGGAAAGCCTTTCAAATACTTATTGGTAAGTACACCTTGCTCCAGTGGCGAAAAGGCGATCGTGCCCACTCCTCTTTTGTCTAATTCATCCAATAAGCCGTTTTCAACCCAACGATCAAACATGCTGTATCGCGGTTGATGAATCAGTAAGGATGTTCCCATACCTTTAAGAATTGAAGCAGCTCTAGCAGCCAAATCAGCAGGGTATTGGGATATCCCAACGTACAGAGCTTTTCCTTGCTGAACCAGGTGATGTAAGGCTCCCATAGTTTCTTCCAATGGGGTATCTGGATCAGGACGGTGATGATAGAAGATGTCAACATATTCAACGCCCATGCGTTTTAGGCTTTGATTGAGGCTTGCAATCAGGTATTTACGCGAACCGAAATTCCCGTATGGACCCGGCCACATGTCCCAGCCGGCCTTACTTGAAAGCAAGAGTTCATCCCGATAGGGCTTAAAGTCCTGCTTAAATATACGTCCGAAAGTTTCCTCTGCAGCGCCAAATGGAGGTCCGTAATTATTGGCCAAGTCGAAATGAGTCACACCGTTATCAAATGCACATCTCAATATTTCTCGTGCATTGTTATAGCTGTCGTCGTGACCGAAATTGTGCCAAAGCCCAACTGAGATTGCTGGGAGTAAAATACCAGATCTACCGCATCGTCGAAAAGGCATTTTCTCGTATCGCTTTGGATGAGCTTGGTAAGGTTTGATCGATTGGGTATTAACATTCATTTTTGCAAGGGTTCTATGGCTTAAAGTAGCATTTTTTTCTAATTAGGTAGGCGGAAACTCAGATTTCAAGCAGATCGTTTCGTACAATATTTACAGTAAGACACTTTGATCATTGCCTTGTTAATTTACAAAGACATATGAATATATGTCCATATCAGTCTGAATTTGAGGCAGTAAGCCATCAATTATGGTTTTAAATTTTCATAATTCGGTAAGGAATCAGTAGCTACTTTAAAATTGTTACAATTCGTATCACGCTTCTTTATCTATTCCTTAACATCAAGTAACTTTATGGTTTATACTTTTTAAAATCGCGACCAAATGGTGAAGATTAAGGTGATTGATAGGGGTAGCAATGAGCATGGAATCTCTGCTCCTACTGATATGGGGCTAAATTTAATGGAAGTACTAAAAGCTCACGAACTGCCAGTTGAGGGAATCTGTGGTGGCATGGCCTTGTGTGCGAGTTGCCATTGTTATGTCAAATCAAATCACGACCTCGATAGCCCTTCAGATCAAGAAGAAGATATGCTGGACCAAGATTTAAATAGCGAAGATAACAGTAGGTTGGCTGCCAGATAAGAATTTCAGATAAGTTAGATGGTCTTATTGTAGAACTTGCACCAGAAAGTCTCTGAATTAAAGAATAATCTAAAATACAAACATTGATCAAACGTTTCCAGAACTGCCTCGAATGCCATACTTTCGCAAAAAATATACTTTTGTCAGATGATAAAGACTGATATACTAATCATAGGTGCGGGTCCAGTTGGGCTATTTACAGTTTTCGAAGCTGGTCTACTCAAGCTTAGATGTCACTTGGTAGATGCTTTGCCGCAAGTTGGAGGTCAGCTCTCAGAGATTTATCCTAAGAAGCCTATTTACGATATCCCCGGTTTTCCTACCGTTCTTGCTGGTGAATTGGTAGATAATCTGATGAAGCAGATTGAGCCATTCAACCCAGGTTTTACTTTGGGAGAGAGAGCAGAAGAACTGGTAAAGCTTGATGATGGTAGTTACTTATTAACTACTAACGAAGGCACCAAAATCAATGCACCAGTAATTGCTATCGCCGCTGGATTGGGTTGTTTCGAACCAAGGATCCCGTCAATCGACAACATTCGTGAACTAGAAAAGAAAGGGGTGGTCTATATGATCAAGAATCCCGATGAATTCAAGGACAAGAAAATACTAATTGCCGGTGGAGGGGATTCTGCTCTAGATTGGACGATCCATATGGCTGACATCGCCAAAGAAGTGAGCTTGGTGCACAGACGTAGCTCGTTCAGAGGTGCTTTAGACAGCGTTGACAAAGTAATGGAGCTTCACGAAAGTGGAAAAGTGCAGCTGATCACTGATGCTCAAGTAGTTGCTCTGACACCTGACGCCAATGGACAGCTCGATAAAGTTACTGTTAAGCACAAAACAGAAGGTGAGCTGATCAAAGATGTCGATTATTTCATACCATTATTTGGATTGTCTCCGAAACTGGGACCTATAGCAAACTGGGGATTAAACCTTACTAAGAATGCAATTGATGTCGATACATATGACTATCAAACCAACGTACCGGGCATTTATGCAATAGGAGATATCAACAATTATAAAGGAAAAGTTAAGTTGATTCTCTGTGGTTTCCACGAAGCTACGTTGATGGTTCACTCGGCGTTTAAGCACATTTATCCAGACAAGAAGTTGAGCTTCAAGTACACAACAATACAGGGTGTTCAGGGTTTCGAAAAAACTGAAGAGAAAGCCTAGCGCAATACTTTAAGCGTACCAGACCTTTCTTTGACGTATTCAACTCCAAGGAAGTTCCCAG
>CANNZV010006543.1:0-17124 GCA_947561585.1 Caprella mutica | reverse complement strand
CAACGATTGGAAAAGGTGCAATCTACACACAAAAAATTATTGGAAGATATAGAATTGAAAGATATGATCCTTTCATTCAAAGATCTCTCCGACAATATCAGAAATAAAATTGATCCTTCAGTTTGGCATAGCACATTTTCTCCTGAAAGTGTTAATATTTTTAAAGCTTCTTTTGATAAATTTCCAAAAATTTCTCTTTGTATTACCATTAAAATAGATTTATCTGCAGATGTTTGGTACCATAATGTAAAGTTAACTAAAGAAAAATACTTGTTTATTTTGGGAAAAGAGTGCTTGTGCAATAAATGGAGTAAGTTTGAAAATATAGTAAGTCATTTCAATTTATATACTGAAACTTCATGTACTGTAGAAGATAAACTTTGTTATGGTATTAAACTATTGGAAGAATATCTAGATGAAAGTGTGTCTACTTGTAAGCGTATGAAGTTTTTAGTAGAACAGTTATTGTTATTTAATACTAAAAATCCACATTATAGTCTTTGAACTCTTCTTTGGTCATGCATGCTGTACTACTCTAGTCCAAATGGGTATAAGTTATTAAGAAATTCTGAAAATTCCCCATCCTTCTTATTTAAAAAAACTCTCTTTTAATTCTGACATGTTGAATGCTGGAATGTCAGATTCCCATTTGAAATATTTAAAAAATAAAATGAGTATCCTGACTGAAGAAGAGAAAATTGTAAACTTGTTGCTGGATGAAATTCACATAAAAGCATCGTTATCTTATAAAGCTGGTAATATTCATGGTATGGCTGATAATTCTGATTCAACAGCAACAAGTTTACAAGCTTTCATGATAACTTCTATAAAATCGAAAAATAAAGATATAGTTGCTCTCTACCCTGTTAAAAATATTAATGCCAATACATTGTTCAATTTAATTAATACTGTTCTAGAACAGTTGACTATTTTGGGCTATAAAGTTATAAGTTTGATTTCTGATAACAATAGAATAAATAGAAATGCATTTGAGAAATTTTGTCATGGGGAATTAAAAGAGTGTGTACAGCTTTCCTTTCGATCCAAATTTAAATTCATTTTTTTCTATTTGATACTGTCCATTTGTTTAAATGTATAAGAAATAATTGGCTTAATGTTAAGGATCCTATACAAACATTTATTTTTCCACCATTTTCCAATGAAAATGAAAGTGTACAGAGTGCATCATTAAAGATCCTAAAAACATTGTATGATGATGAGAAAAGTACGTTAATAAAACATGCTCCAGATTTATCTCAGAAAGTGTTATATCCTTCTAATTTTGAAAGGCAAAATGTCCAATTTGTTGTTAAATTGTTTAATGACAAAAATATTTCTGCTCTTAAAACTAGCAATTTGGATAACCATGAACCTCTGTGCACTTTCATGAACATAATTTTAAAATAGTGGAACATTGTAAATGTTAAGTCAAAACTAAAAGGTAAATTTTTAAGAAATAAAAATTGTAATCCAATCAACAAACAGTACATCAGAGTCTGATCCTAATTTGCAATTTTTAGAACAATTCTTCAAATGGGTCCAGAATTGGGACAAATTAGGGCAAACCAAAGGCAAGAGAGACTTCTTTTGCATTAGCTCACACTTCATCTGCTCTTGTCCAATTATCTAATTACTTGATTAGCAATTTTGGATTTGAATATGTTTTATTAGGAAAATTCCAAACAGATCCATTAGAAGCAAGATTTGGAGAGTATAGGCAAATGTCTGGAGGAAATTATAATGTTTCAGTCCCACAAGTTCTCGAAAGTGAAAAAAAAAAAAATTATTAAACTTGCTATCCCTCAATTCAAAATATGGAAAATTTACCATCAAAGATTTAAAATGTAATTCCGAAAATGAAGCAGATAATATCAATGTATCTGTTTTAAATCTTGCTCCTTTTGATTCTGTTTTGGATACAGTAATTGAATATGAAATTAATGAGCACGACTCTGATGTACTGTTGTTTATTTCTGGTTAAGTGTCCAATTCTATCAGTGGTAAATTGAAATGTGGAATGTGTTCCAATAGATTATGTACTAAAAAGGCTTTAGTACTTGAAAAATCTTCTGTTTCTGAATACTTCACATCTTTGAACAGAGGAGGTCTAAAATTTACTACATCATTCAGTTTATCCTTATGTACTGTTGTGTACAAAATTTTTCAATGTATCCTTAATGAATTTGAAGATCAATTTGTCAGAGCTCAATATCAAAGAAATATAATGATTAATATATGTTTGTTAGTTTTAGATGGTGGTGACTGTGACGAGTCTTGTCCCAATTGTGAAAGATCCGTCAAGCAAATATATACTTTATGTCTCCGAACCATGAGTAACATCTTGCTCAATAATTATACTAAAGTATTTAATAATGTTATCGTAGAAACAAGCAATAGGAAGAAACGTATGAAACTTTCCACTCTCAATTAGAAATATATATTATTGCTATTTAGGGATTATATTTACTTATTCTAATAATTTAAGCATTATCTTGTAGCCATAGTTAACTGATATAGACTTGTAGAGCGTTGAGTATTTTTGGAGCCGTGCATATGTATGTTAGTTATTGCTCAATTCTCGATTACCTGTGTCATAAAATCTTTAAATTATAAATCCTGGTGTCGAGCAATATTTTAATTCATTCGGAATGAAAATAATATGTTATGGGTCAAGCTAAACTTTTTATTTAACAAGCGTGAATCACACTTACTATGGACCCTGACTTTGGTAGGCTAGCTTGACCCAGGGAAGATGGGTCAAGTTAATAACTTTCATAACAGTGTCTTATTATTTTAAATGTGTATTAACATGTCAGTTCCTGTGGGAGTCTTTATACCTTTGGCAGTTCATTTGGGTGTATGGCATCAAAAATTCAGTGTGAAATACGACTTAGTGCTACGTGAAGTTAAGCAGTCTTGATTTGCACTCAAATAGTAGAGATAGTTATTAAGAGTGATATAATTGATTGCACTCAGGTTGTAGTGAAACGTCATGATTAGGGCTGTGACTGTAAGCCCATACAAAATATGTTCTATAAGCTCCAAAAATATGCTCTATAAGCTACAAAAATAATGCTGTAAAATCGTTTCAGATTATGCTCTATAAGCTTTAAAAGCTAAATACTAAGATGCACAAGCCTTTATTAATAGATATGCCTTCAAATTTACAATAGTGTATAGTTCAAAATTTTCTATTGAATGAAGAAAACCAGTAATAATCAAGGGTAACATTAATATTTAACTGAATGGGTATCTTTTACTCGATATTTTAGGGAATATGACTATAAAAGATACTTCCACATTCCAGAAAATTATTAAATTGAATAAATATAACTACTCCTGATTAACAAATTTAGATTTTACATGAGAAATATTCATCACAATAATTCATTTTCCATGGTAAGGGGTGCGTTTGCATCCTGTCAATGAAGTTAACTTTTATTAGTTGGTTGGGTGGCCCCCTTATTCTGGGTGACTATTATTGCTATCCCTATTATTGCTATCCCTATTATTGCCATCCCTATTATTGCTATCCCTATTATTGCTATCCCTATTATTGCCATCCCTATTATTGCTATCCCTATTATTGCTATCCCTATTATTGCTATCCCTATTATTGCTATCCCTATTATTGCTATCCCTATTATTGCCATCCCTATTATCAATATTTTTTTAATTTGTTACCCACACTTAGTAACATTTTCAATAAATATTCATAATATTATAGCAAAGTTCTACCAAAATAGTTTATTATTTTATATTTAAAAATAAATGAAAATATGACATAGGTATATTAAAAAAAAACAGAACGTAAATTTGATTTCAAATATTTCAGTAACTACTGAAGACACAGTTTTCTTTCAAGTATCATTTTGTTCGTTGAATTCTTTTGCATCCACAGTTAAATTTTCATTAAAGTTGTATTCATTTTTGCGAATGTTATAACGACTTTATTGATGGGTGGTGAAAATGGCTTTGCGCAGACGGTCAGAAGACTGACAAAGATACACTAGAATGTAGGGTAAAGTGATATTATTCCTTACATGATCGAAAGTGTGGAACTGTTCTATAACTAGGAACTTACCCTATAGTAAATATAACATCTTAAATCTAATTTGTTGTTATTTTTTAAATGATAAAAAATGTCGTAGTCATCTCTTTACATGTTTATAAATTAACAAACAAATAACAACTCGAGAGTAACTTTAATGAAGGAGAAAAAACTGATATTATTGACCTCAGTTATTATTCTGACAGGTAAAATAGGTAGGAAATAGACTTTATATTGCAGTACTATACAATGTAGTTAAAGTGATTTGTAGTGTATATCTTATACTACAGTGTAATATCAATAATATAGTACATTACTATAGCCTAATAGTTACATTACACTGTAACGTTAATAATGTTTGAAACATGACTTGTCATTTGTCAGTGAATTTAGTGTGTTTTTCTCAGGTAGATGTCCCTTTCTCAAACTTTCTCCCTAATGATTGCTTCTTTCCCACCGAAATGGTATTTCTAATTAGAAACACAGAGGTGGTGGAGGCGTGAAAGCTACTCGGTGTAGTGAGGGTGGGGTGATTAGACCCAGTAAATAATTGATAGGCTGCATTTAGGGGACAGATAGGCCTAAATAACATACAGGGTGATTGCAATGTAGCACTGGGGACATGCGGCCACAGTAGGTAATGTATATTACTTCACTCGTAAATGCATGTATTTTATTTCATTACTAGTGTACTTTCCCGTTAAAAATAACGTGTAATCATCAATACCAATTTATTATTCGTTATTAGTTTATTTTTAGTGAATTCAATTAGAATTCAATTTTCTGCATAGTCTAATTTATTTTATAGATAAAATTCATTCAAAAATTGAATAAAAAAACGTGGGAATTTAAATACCAAGTCAATATATTCCCGTGCGTATCATAGTTACATTCTTCATGTTTAATACCCGTCGTGTCAAAGCGGACACCAAATAAATAAATAAATAAACACACTATGGATATTAATTAATATATTAATATCATGTCAATTTTTTCCTTCATTTTATTAGTTTTTATTAACATATCAATGTTGCAAGGTGTGTACTGTGTATACATTCAGGCAAAGAAAGTTAAAAACTAGATGATGAGCACTCGTAGAGCGCATACCTTCACCGTTGCTTATAAATTACATTGACCATCCTATATAATCCATGAGTTATATATGACCTTGACCTTTGACCAGATCGCTCTCAAAATTCTATCAAATGGTCACTGGACATTGACCAATCGTTTCACCAAATTTCAGTCAATTTGGTTGAACACTTTTTAAGTTATGCGAATAACAAGATGATAAATAAATGCTGCCTAAAATATAACCTACTGCAATCTGCGAAGGTATTAAATGGGATATAAACTACCTTTCTAAATTATAAACTTATTTCATCCACTATTTTATATTTGAATTAAATCCGTATCCTTCATTGCGTCTCTTGGCCCATTGTCAGTTTCGAATACTGTTACTGTATATTAGACACTAAAATATCAATTGTTTAAAACTATTTTAATTGCATAAAAATCAAAATTATTTTTCGTCGGACATCTATTTGTAAAATTACTCACCATGTATTAGAAATTGTTTACATTTCATAATAATATAATAGGCTTTTTATACTTATTACCTATAATCTAAATTGTATTTAACAAATAATACGCTGACTCATTATATATCTTACATCAGTGAACTAAATCCTTGCTAATCTATTTATGTATACTATATACTTAGCACACACCTACATAACATCAGAACATAGTAACATACTATGTAGGAGTATGTGGGAAGAAAACATAACTAGGGTATGTTAAAATAGTCGATATTTTTATTTTTGTACATTTAAGGCAAATTTCCAAGAGATTTTTTTATAATTGAAAATAACCAATTAAGTGACCCACAAATTTGTTGATATGTCCAGGGATTTATTTAATAAATATCCCACGTATATATCAATCAAACAAAATTCCCTGTAACTATTTAGCTTTACTAACGATAATGTGAGATATATATCTTCAAGTCCCCAATAAATTATATATTGTAATTTCTTACCCAAGAGGTCACCATTGCAATTTACATTAATGGCTCTACTCCGCAAAAAACAAATGCGCAAAAACCGCGTGTGTGCGTATGTAGGACAGAGGTACAAAGTGCCGCGTAACGTAGTGCACAAATATGGCCACGCACTGAGGTTATTAAATTGACAGTGTGGCCTTATGTGGCACACCAACTGTCAATGGGTGAGTGATGAGTGTTTGCCACTCTGGTGACTATTGCTTAAACCTCTAACGATGAGGTTATAGGTAGAGTGTGCGGTGGTGAAAGATGTAACAGTTGAAGACTTATCTGTTTTACATACTTTAATTTGATAAGTTACTGAAATCTAATTCATCAGAATGTATCACTAGAACCTAACATCTTTGAGCTGCTTGTTAATGCTCTTCAAAGATTTACATCCGTAAATTCCAAATGGTCCCTTAATTTTTTCCTTCTTCTGTCGTCAACCTTTCTCTGTACCTCCTTAAATACAGACACCCTTCACTCACAACTACCCAGCAACTGAGGTATACAGACATTCAACATCTCCTGGTTCGAGCAAACCAACTCAAAACATCTTAGAGTTTTCAAAATATAAGCAGATCAATTTGAAGCTACATCCTACGAATTGGACTCCTTTCAAACCACCATCTCTAACATGTCAGAGGAGTACAAATAGACTTTTTCGGAATACTATCTATAGTGATGGTCCAGTCTGCAGAATATGGGACATTTTTAACATTTTTTGTGTGAATTAATTTCCTTCTTCTGGGAGCAAAAGACGAAACATTGAAGGCAAAATAAATTATTTCTTGAAGAGCACTTAGCCAGTTCCTGCATTCTGGTTGAAAGTGACTTCTGACCAAGTTCAGCGGTATGCTAGCAACAAAATTCAAAATTTGAGAAATTATTGAAAATTGATAATTTCGGGGATGATTACGAATTAAATCAATCTTAAAAGCGATTCGAAAAATGAGTTAAATCTAGGATGTGATGGTATTATCTTTAGGATCACTATTTGTAGTTAAAGTCTGGAGTGTTTTCCTTGTAAGAGATGCAATATTATTTTTTTTAATATAGAGAAAATTGATCCAAATTCTACAATAACATTTTCAACTTTGATATCTATTTTCAATTTCATTTTAATCTGAAAATTGTATGAAATTTTACATTATTTTTATCAATTCAGTTTATCATACCTGTACTGTAACTACAGTATTCACTCTATTGTTGTACAGTCTAATGACCTGTATCTATGCACAGTAAGTGCATTATTTACTTTGTAACTCTACAGTTGCCAGTACTTTATATGCACTTCGCCGGAACTTATTCTGCAAACACAAGAGGTGCAAAATAAGCACTTTACTACAGTACAAGCCTTCCCCTTACTGTCTATTTAGTTAAAGAGGCCATTGATTAGGCTTTCTTGAATACTGTACTATGTATCATAGATACAGAGCTGCTAATGTATCATAGATACAGAGCTGCTAATGTATCATAGATACAGAGCTGCTAATGTATCATAGATACAGAGCTGCTAATGTATCATAGATACAGAGCTGCTAATGTATCATAGATACAGAGCTGCTAATGTATCATAGAAACAGAGCTGCTGATGTATCATAGATACAGAGCTGCTAATGTATCATAGATACAGAGCTGCTAATGTATCATAGATACAGAGCTGCTGATGTATCATAGATACAGAGGTGCTAATGTATCATAGATACAGAGCTGCTAATGTATCATAGATACAGAGGTGCTAATGTATCATAGATACAGAGCTTCTGAGGTATCATAGATACAGAGCTACTAATGTATCATATATACAGAGCTGCTAATGTATCATAGATACAGAGCTGCTAATGTATCATAGATACAGAGCTGCTAATGTATCATAGATACAGAGCTGCTAATGTATCATAGATACAGAGCTGCTAATGTATCATAGATACAGAGCTGCTAATGTATCATAGAAACAGAGCTGCTGATGTATCATAGATACAGAGCTGCTAATGTATCATAGATACAGAGCTGCTAATGTATCATAGATACAGAGCTGCTGATGTATCATAGATACAGAGGTGCTAATGTATCATAGATACAGAGCTGCTAATGTATCATAGATACAGAGGTGCTAATGTATCATAGATACAGAGCTTCTGAGGTATCATAGATACAGAGCTACTAATGTATCATATATACAGAGCTGCTAATGTATCATAGATACAGAGCTGCTAATGTATCATAGATACAGAGCTGCTAATGTATCATAGATACAGAGCTGCTAAGGTATCATAGATACAGAGCTGCTAAGGTATCATAGATACAGAGCTGCTGATGTATCATAGATACAGAGCTGCTAAGGTATCATAGATACAGAGCTGCTAATGTATCATAGATACAGAGCTGCTAATGTATCATAGATACAGAGCTGCTAATGTATCATAGATACAGAGCTGCTAATGTATCATAGATACAGAGGTGCTAATGTATCATAGATACAGAGCTTCTGAGGTATCATAGATACAGAGCTGCTAATGTATCATAGATACAGAGCTGCTAATGTATCATAGATACAGAGCTGCTAATGTATCATAGATACAGAGCTGCTAATGTATCATAGATACAGAGCTGCTAATGTATCATAGATACAGAGCTGCTAATGTATCATAGATACAGAGCTGCTAATGTATCATAGATACAGAGCTGCTAAGGTATCATAGATACAGAGCTGCTAAGGTATCATAGATACAGAGCTGCTGATGTATCATAGATACAGAGCTGCTAATGTATCATATATACAGAGCTGCTAATGTATCATAGATACAGAGCTGCTAATGTATCATAGATACAGAGCTGCTAATGTATCATAGATACAGAGCTGCTAAGGTATCATAGATACAGAGCTGCTAAGGTATCATAGATACAGAGCTGCTGATGTATCATAGATACAGAGCTGCTAATGTATCATAGATACAGAGCTGCTAATGTATCATAGATACAGAGCTGCTAATGTATCATAGATACAGAGCTGCTAAGGTATCATAGATACAGAGCTGCTAATGTATCATAGATACAGAGCTGCTAATGTATCATAGATACAAACTAGTGATTACTTATAGTATACTAGTTTAACCCTCTATGTCCTATGGTGGCATATGTGTCCCCTTTCAAGTTATGTTTTTGGCAAGGTTTTTAAAAGAAATTTTCCTCAAAGGACCGGATGAGTACATGAGTACTCTTTCATATGTTTGGGCAGAAGAGTACGCTTGCATTAGTTAGGCACTTTTTTTTAATATATGTATATATTGTGTGATAGCCTTTCTTCACCCATACATTTCAAGATAATCAAAAAGATTCTCGTTTTTTCACACTCATTTTAATTTAGACCATAGAGGGTTAACAGAAGAAAGTGATATAACTAATCCTAGTAGATTGTTAAGATAGATAATGGATGTACTGATGATAGTCTTATTAGTGCTAGAGAGGTAATGTTAGGATGAATGACCCACTGTTAAACACCCACTGCAACTTTTCTCTACTTCATTTCACTAACTAAAGACATACATTATTGTGACACACTCTAGAAATTATGCATCTTAATATAATGAAACAGCTGAGAAATTAGGGTTAAATGGATAAATAGTCAGTTGTACCGCTAGATGGCGTTGCTACAGATTTGCTGACAAATATTATATTCAAATTACCACGTGACGAAACAGTGGTACCATAAGCTTCGATGAGCAAAATTTTTTTTAGAGAATATTGTCATTTCAGATAAAAGTTCTTAATTAATTAACATTCCTACAATTGCATGCAAAAAAACGCTATACTTCTTTGAGTGTACTGGCCCTTATCACTTTGTGTGTAAGAAAGTTTTTAACTTCCTGTGGTCTGTCTGTGTTAACATACGTAGAATATAGTGTGTGCTATACAATATACTGTGTGCTATACAATATATATTTCTATATTATATCACTCTGAAGCCTTTCTCCCAACTCTCACATTAATAGCATCACCACAAGTTACACTTGCGGTGCATCAAGTGCATTGCAGTGCATATTAGCAGGTGGATGGATGCACTAGGGATGCACGCTCCACTGCATCCATTACTGTCACGCTACACCAAGCCTATGCATGTGACTCCGGTTAGGCCCCCGCACGCAGACGTCTTTTTGACGTGCGTCAAGTAACGCATGACCCTAAAATAGCATTAACTCTATGGTATGTGAGCACACATGCGTCTGTTGGACGCATGTTAAAAAAGGTAGTGCATTGCGTCTTTTTGACGCTGCGTCAAAAAGACGCTCGTGTGCGGGAGGGTGGATGACGGGGTCTCAGTCCGACTAATCCCATCAAACTAGCGCTTATTTTGTAACTGTAATAAAAATAGACAACTGTTCTATTTGATTCTAAAGATGTGTGTTTGGTCGCACTAACCGTAGTGTACACTAACCAGAGTATAGGCTATATAGCACTATAGTTACTATAGTCTGTTGCTAGGTAGCACTATAGTTACTATAGTCCAGAAGTAGCGAACCTTTTCAATTGACTGTGACACTTTTGGTACCTTAATTTAAAAAAGAGAAAAGTGGGTCACAACTTTACTTATTTCATTAACCGTACCCTAGTAACACAACCCTCAAAAGTTTGTCACTGATCTAGCCGCTGGCGCGGGTGCACCAGTCCTCCTCACTGAAATTCATTATGATATTTTAACAAATTGACTTTTTAATATTCTTCTTCATAAACAACTTCATTTGATATTTTCACATTCATTGGTAAACGCCAAAGAATAATTTTCTATGTTAAGTAAAATTAACAATCAAAGATAAAAAACAAATATTTCTTAGGTATTTTTGCATGGGACCTGGGCGGGGCTTATCACTCTGTACGGAGCTTGGCGAGGTGTACAATCTCGCACATCTACCTAAGTTGCTATTGGTTACAGTTAACTGATTATAGTAAGACATTCATTAGTTCTCAAATACACTCGTGTATCTCATGACTGCATTGAGAGAGCTCCGATATACTCCTTATAAATATGAAAAAATATTCATATTATGAGTATCTTACCATTTATCTTAGTTCAAGATTTGAACGATAATTTTTGACACTGGCATCCTAAAGAGATGTACAGTTGGTTGCCGTAAAGCTCAAGTGAACATTAGTCATCATTGTACAAATATGAAGAAGTGAAGTGGGTCACTGAAAAAGGGATGGTGGGTCAGTCCGTGACCCGCGGATCAGTGGTTCGCCACCCCTGTATAGTCTGTTGCTGGGTAGCACTATAGTTACTATAGTTACTATAGTGTGTTGCTAGGTAGCACTATAGTTACTATAGTGTGTTGCTAGGTAGCACTATAGTTACTATAGTGTGTTGCTAGGTAGCACTATAGTTACTATAGTCTATTGCTGGGTAGCACTATAGTTACTATAGTCTAATGCTGGGTAGCACTATAGTTACTATAGTGTGTTGCTAGGTAGTGATTATACTGATGGTGAGTGCTTTAGCTCATACTATTTATTAGTTTAACTTCAAGGTTTATTTTTTCACACTAGTACAGTACCTGTTGTTCATCCAGTGAGAATTATATGCATATAATGTGAATACATTAAATGTAACTACGTATTACCATTACGTATGTACTGATTTAAAATAATATATCTTACTCTCATAAAAATTTCCATGACCACAAATTATTGATGTTCTTTATAATTATCGAAAGCTTTGTAACAAATTAATAAAATGTAGTCCAAACAATGCAAATATATGCCATTTGTCGTTGATGACGTCATCACAATGATGGACCTTTCCACCAATCAGGTGTGAGGGATTCTTAGTTTGATTTTATGTTGTGACTAGGGTTGTGACAATAGGCTTTTTAAATTAAACATCTTAACAATATCACAGACGAAATGAAATGGTATCGAATACTATATACCGCTGGTGGAGAACCATTCAATACTCTTCAATTCTCTCCGTCTATAATATTTTCAGAATCTATGATTTTAAAAGCATATTGTCACAACCCTATTCATCTCTATTGTATCGTTTTTCGTCGGACATTCAGGACGATAATGTCAGAAATTATGATATTTAACAATAAAGTTATGTCAATGTTTTTACCGTAAAGGACAATAACAAACAATCTAATTATAAACTTACAAACTTTATAGTCATATAAACAGCTACACACTCTTTTTGAGATGCCATTCTATACTATCATATAAAACGCTGCGTTTTCACCACCGAGTTAAATGAATGGAAAGTACATTAGCAGTCTATACTAGCGTTTCTACCGCTTTCCATTCATTTAACCGTAATTAATTGAAGAGGCGTGAACTGGGCGGTGAGAACGCTGCGTTTTATCTGCCAGTATAGAATGGGCCTTTGACGTTTTTCTCATGCCGTAACAAATAAAATGGTACCGGAAAAGACGCTATGAATGAATAAACGTATGTGCTTTGTATGTCTTCTTAGATCGGGCGTTTTTCATGCTGCATGTTTGTAGAAAAATGCCCGTGTGAAATAAGGTCTTAGTAACAAGTGTGTCCACCAGGTGGCTAATTTGCCGCTTTAGCGCATACTTTCTACCGCTTGTTATCGTGTCGTAGCATCGCCTACACGCTAGCGGCACTGTCCGAACTATCAATCTAATGGGTGATTTACGATACATCACCGTTAAAATGAATACATGGCAACTGTTCAAATGGGAATACAATGCAAATATAGGCATGAAAATGCTTGAGTGAAATAAAGTGATATTTAAAGGGGAAAAACATTAAATGGGGAAATGTTGCCATATAAACATATTACAATTAACTCTTTATAGTTATTTTCTATATAATATTTCGTATTCATTTAAATAGTATTTCTATGACAAAGGCATACAAATGGTATTAGTTTTACAGGGTAAAGACCCAATCACAGACTGCTTACAGTTACCAGAAAGTGAAAGTCAGGGAAACTTTTTCCACATTCAGATTGGCTAATGACTTACGTTTAACGTCCCTTGTACGGTAACTGCGAGCAGACGGTAATTGAGTAGTTACCCTAAACATATTAAGTGGTAACTATAGTTAACAATATGCAACAACAAAAAATAGAATAAACTGATTTAATATTTATTAAATTATATTGACACCTGTAGGTGATATAGTTATGATATTCTAGATACCTGTAGGTGATATAGTTATGATATTCTAGACACCTGTAGGTGATATAGTTATGATATTCTAGATACCTGTAGGTGATATAGTTATAATATTCTAGATACCTGTAGGTGATACAGTTATAATATTCTAGATACCTGTAGGTGATATAGTTATGATATTCAAGATACCTGTAGGTGATATAGTTATGATATTCTAGAACCTGTAGGTGATATAGTTATGATATTCTAGACACCTGTAGGTGATATAGTTATGATATTCTAGATACCTGTAGGTGATATAGTTATGATATTCTAGATACCTGTAGGTGATATAGTTATGATATTCTAGACACCTGTAGGTGATATAGTTATGATATTCTAGACACCTGTAGGTGATATAGTTATGATATTCTAGATACCTGTAGGTGATATAGTTATAATATTCTAGATACCTGTAGGTGATATAGTTATGATATTCTAGATACCTGTAGGTGATATAGTTATGATATTCTAGACACCTGTAGGTGATATAGTTATGATATTCTAGACACCTGTAGGTGATATAGTTATGATATTCTAGATACCTGTAGGTGATATAGTTATGATATTCTAGATACCTGTAGGTGATATAGTTATGATATTCTAGATACCTGTAGGTGATATAGTTATGATATTCTAGATACCTGTAGGTGATATAGTTATGATATTCTAGATACCTGTAGGTGATATAGTTATGATATTCTAGATACCTGTAGGTGATATAATTATGATATTCTAGACACCTGTAGGTGATATAGTTATGATATTCTAGATACCTGTAGGTGATATAGTTATAACATTATAGATACCTGTAGGTGATATAGTTATGATATTCTAGATACCTGTAGGTGATATAGTTATGATATTCTAGATACCTGTAGGTGATATAGTTATGATATTCTAGATACCTGTAGGTGATACAGTTATAACATTCTAGATACCTGTAGGTGATATAGTTATAACATTATAGATACCTGTAGGTGATACAGTTATGATATTCTAGATACCTGTAGGTGATATAGTTATGATATTCTAGATACCTGTAGGTGATATAGTTATAACATTCTAGATACCTGTAGGTGATATAGTTATAACATTATAGATACCTGTAGGTGATACAGTTATGATATTCTAGATACCTGTAGGTGATATAGTTATAACATTCTAGATACCTGTAGGTGATATAATTATGATATTCTAGACACCTGTAGGTGATATAGTTATGATATTCTAGATACCTGTAGGTGATATAGTTATAACATTCTAGATACCTGTAGGTGATATAATTATGATATTCTAGATACCTGTAGGTGATACAGTTATAACATTCTAGATACCTGTAGGTGATATAGTTATAACATTATAGATACCTGTAGGTGATACAGTTATGATATTCTAGATACCTGTAGGTGATATAGTTATAACATTCTAGATACCTGTAGGTGATATAGTTATGATATTCTAGATACCTGTAGGTGATATAGTTATGATATTCTAGATACCTGTAGGTGATATAGTTATAACATTATAGATACCTGTAGGTGATACAGTTATGATATTCTAGATACCTGTAGGTGATATAGTTATAACATTCTAGATACCTGTAGGTGATATAATTATGATATTCTAGACACCTGTAGGTGATATAGTTATGATATTCTAGATACCTGTAGGTGATATAGTTATGATATTCTAGATACCTGTAGGTGATATAGTTATGATATTCTAGATACCTGTAGGTGATACAGTTATAACATTCTAGATACCTGTAGGTGATATAGTTATAACATTATAGATACCTGTAGGTGATACAGTTATGATATTCTAGATACCTGTAGGTGATATAGTTATAACATTCTAGATACCTGTAGGTGATATAGTTATAACATTCTAGATACCTGTAGGTGATATAGTTATAACATTATAGATACCTGTAGGTGATACAGTTATGATATTCTAGATACCTGTAGGTGATATAGTTATAACATTCTAGATACCTGTAGGTGATATAATTATGATATTCTAGACACCTGTAGGTGATATAGTTATGATATTCTAGATACCTGTAGGTGATATAGTTATGATATTCTAGATACCTGTAGGTGATATAGTTATGATATTCTAGATACCTGTAGGTGATACAGTTATAACATTCTAGATACCTGTAGGTGATATAGTTATAACATTATAGATACCTGTAGGTGATACAGTTATGATATTCTAGATACCTGTAGGTGATATAGTTATAACATTCTAGATACCTGTAGGTGATATAGTTATGATATTCTAGATACCTGTAGGTGATATAGTTATGATATTCTAGATACCTGTAGGTGATATAGTTGTGATATTCTAGATACCTGTAGGTGATATAGTTATGATATTCTAGATACCTGTAGGTGATATAGTTATAACATTCTAGATACCTGTAGGTGATATAGTTATGATATTCTAGATACCTGTAGGTGATATAGTTATGATATTCTAGATACCTGTAGGTGATATAGTTATAACATTATAGATACCTGTAGGTGATACAGTTATGATATTCTAGATACCTGTAGGTGATATAGTTATAACATTCTAGATACCTGTAGGTGATATAATTATGATATTCTAGACACCTGTAGGTGATATAGTTATGATATTCTAGATACCTGTAGGTGATATAGTTATGATATTCTAGATACCTGTAGGTGATATAGTTATGATATTCTAGATACCTGTAGGTGATACAGTTATAACATTCTAGATACCTGTAGGTGATATAGTTATAACATTATAGATACCTGTAGGTGATACAGTTATGATATTCTAGATACCTGTAGGTGATATAGTTATAACATTCTAGATACCTGTAGGTGATATAGTTATAACATTCTAGATACCTGTAGGTGATATAGTTATAACATTATAGATACCTGTAGGTGATACAGTTATGATATTCTAGATACCTGTAGGTGATATAGTTATAACATTCTAGATACCTGTAGGTGATATAGTTATGATATTCTAGATACCTGTAGGTGATATAGTTATAACATTCTAGATACCTGTAGGTGATATAGTTATGATATTCTAGATACCTGTAGGTGATATAGTTATGATATTCTAGACACCTGTAGGTGATATAGTTATGATATTCTAGATACCTGTAGGTGATATAGTTATGATATTCTAGATACCTGTAGGTGATATAGTTATGATATTCTAGATACCTGTAGGTGATACAGTTATAACATTCTAGATACCTGTAGGTGATATAGTTATAACATTATAGATACCTGTAGGTGATATAGTTATGATATTCTAGATACCTGTAGGTGATATAGTTATGATATTCTAGATACCTGTAGGTGATATAGTTATGATATTCTAGACACCTGTAGGTGATATAGTTATGATATTCTAGATACCTGTAGGTGATATAGTTATGATATTCTAGATACCTGTAGGTGATATAGTTATGATATTCTAGATACCTGTAGGTGATATAGTTATGATATTCTAGATACCTGTAGGTGATATAGTTATGATATTCCAGATACCTGTAGGTGATACAGTTATAACATTCTAGATACCTGTAGGTGATATAGTTATAACATTCTAGATACCTGTAGGTGATATAGTTATAACATTATAGATACCTGTAGGTGATACAGTTATGATATTCTAGATACCTGTAGGTGATATAGTTATAACATTCTAGATACCTGTAGGTGATATAGTTATGATATTCTAGATACCTGTAGGTGATATAGTTATGATATTCTAGATACCTGTAGGTGATATAGTTATGATATTCTAGATACCTGTAGGTGATATAGTTATGATATTCTAGATACCTG
>CANNZV010006542.1:0-17126 GCA_947561585.1 Caprella mutica | reverse complement strand
GTCGTTATAAAGGTTATTAAGGTGCGGAATTTCCTTAACACAACCAGGGCAGTCAGTTGCCCAGAATACAACCATATAAGGTTTGCCATGTAATTCTTTAGGATCAATTTCCCCCCCATCAATCGTTGTCATTCTGACATTAGGTGCTGCCTGTAAACCATCGCTAGGAGATAGCCAGAAAAATGCAAATACACCGACAATGACTGCCAACAATAAAATACTCTTGATATCAATTTTCATGAGGTGATCTCTATTTATCAGTTAAGAAATGAATAGTGTGTAAAAGAAGCCGGGGCATTCTATCTAATGTTCGGGTATAGGCCTGAAGCAATTAATGATGAGTTTCGCAGTGCCCATGGTCAGCCAATGAAGCAAGAATATAGCAATCGCTAACCACTCCTGCGCCTTTGCATCCTTCAGAAATTCTGAGTAACTCGGACTCAAGCCTGACAAGGCTGGCAATGCGTTCTCTAACGTTGCTGAGTTGCTCTTGTGCAATCGTGCTTGCCTCTGCGCAGCTCCTGTCTGGATGATTGTTTAATGCTATCAAGGCAAGAATAGTCTCGATAGAAAACCCCAACTCGCGCGCGTGTTTGATGAATCCCAGACGCTGCAACACCTCTTTTCGGTAACGACGTTGATTGCCTTCCGTTCGCTCTGGCGGGGCAATCAGTCCGACCTGCTCGTAGTAACGAATCGTGGGCACTTTAACACCAGTTTGCTTTGACAATGAACCAATAGAAAACATCTAAAAACACCTCTTGAACCTCTAGTCACTAGAGGTATTACACTATCACAATATTAAACTGATAGGATTCAATTATGTCTGGATGTTGTGGCAACGATACCAAATTTGATGGAGTCTCTGCAGACTACAAGCGCAGGCTCTGGCTCGTCATCGCGATCAATGCACTTATGTTTGTCGTGGAGATGAGCGCGGGTCGCTTTGCACAGTCACAGGCCTTACAGGCCGATGCATTGGACTTCCTGGGCGATGCGCTGACGTATGGCCTTACGCTCGCCGTCATCGGTTCATCCATTGTGGTGCGAACCAATGCGGCTCTATTCAAGGGGGTCAGCCTGTTGGCAATAGGTGCATGGGTGTTCGGATCAACCGTTTACCGGGTATTCTACGGTGATGTTCCGGCTGCGGAAATCATGGGATGGGTTGGGTTTCTTGCACTGCTCGCCAACGGTGTCAGTGTCCTCTTGCTGATGAGCTATAAGGATGGAGATGCCAATGTTCGTTCCGTCTGGCTCTGCTCACGCAACGATGCTATCGGTAATATCGCTGTCATGCTTGCTGCCCTTGGTGTTTGGGGTACGGCCAGCGGCTGGCCGGATTTGATTGTTGCCGGGATCATGGCCAGTCTTTTTTTGTATTCGGCCGTACAGATCATTAAACAGTCGCTGGATGAACGACGCGCGGCGAATGACCACCAACACCAGGTGAGCTGAATGAACGTTTCGGTACAGGCTTACTCTTCACTGGCTTTGGCGGGATTGATCCTAGCCGCATTTCCTAAGTTTCGGAGCAATTTTATGACAAAACCAAGAAATCCTGACGGATCTGCACGTTCTTGGTTACTGGGCCTGACAACTAAGCAGAAAATACTGCTTGACCTTAGAGTACACACCAGGGTTTAAACTATTTTTATGGCTTTATTTTTAGTTCTATTATTTACTTGCAGTGCGGTACTGGGTCGGACTTTCCTCCAGTATAGGTTAACTGGCAACCATGGCTTACGTCCGGCAGGAGTAAAATCTCCTCCTCTTCAGATAGCAGCCAGTTTATTACTGATGCTATCTGCTTTATTAATTTTCTTCTATGTGCTTGGGCAAGCTTTAGGTTATTTGAATACCAGTTTCAACCCCGGTAATTTTCAGCTATTCACAGGTTATCTTTTCTACCTTGTGGGTCTGATATTAGTGTTAGTTGCGCAACACCAGATGGGTAGCGCTTGGCGCATTGGTGTTGATCCTGATGAAAAAACCGTGCTGATTACAAAAGGCTTGTTCCGGTATGTCAGAAATCCCATTTACACTGGCCTTTTTATCGGCTGCATTGGCCTATTGATGATTAGCCCCTCTGTGATTTTGCTCATCGGTCTAATCCTGGGTTACATCGCAGTGGAATTATTCGTTAGAAAAGTTGAAGAGCCTTATCTACTCGAACAATTTGGCCCGGAATATCAGTCCTGGTACCGCTCGACACCGCGTTATTTTCCGAAATTTTTTTAGTATCAGATCAATTTGTTAGTTTTGTAGTACACCCCAAATTTCAGTTATAGGGCATTCCTCCCAAAAGACATTTGCCGCATACCTTTCCGGCATTCGTCGGCTATTGGCCAATCATTAATCATGTCAGTATTTCCTCACGCCATTTGGGCGTCTTACTCAATGACACAGGAAGTACACGATGAACAAGTACATTATTTCAGGCCTTTTGTTAACCGCAGCATGCACGCTGGCTGCTCCTGCATTCGCAGGCCCGGACTGCACCGAAGAGCCACAAGACAAGTGGATGAGCGTTATGGACATGCAGAAGAAAATCATTAATGACTATGGTTTTACGATTGACATGTTCAAAGTCACCAGCGGCAACTGTTATGAAATTTATGGCAGGGCATTGAAAGATGACAAAGCTGAAGGCGACGCCAGAGAGTGGGTGAAAACTGAAATTTACTTCGACCCGCTCAACGGTGAAATCGTTAAACAGAAAGAACGCAGCTAATCATGTCCGGTACACGTGAAATTACAGTATGGGATCGCTTCGTCCGGGTATTTCACTGGTCAGTAGCGGTCGCCTTTCTGCTGGATTTCTGGGTACTGGAAGAGGGTGACCCACCGCATGAATGGGTGGGTTACTTTCTGGGCGTATTGTTGCTGCTGCGCATTATCTGGGGCTTTATCGGGCCACACAATGCACGGTTTATCAACTTCTTCCCAACGCCGGGCCGCGTCATCAAACACCTGAGTGATTTGCGCCATGGTCGGGTTGACCGGGAAGAAGGACATAACCCGCTGGGCGGGGCGATGGTGATTACCTTAATGCTGATGCTGGCGACAGTTGCTACCAGTGGTTGGATGCTGACCTGGGATATGTTCTGGGGTTCGGATCTGATGGAGTGGATTCACGCCACCAGCTCAGAACTGACCATGATTCTGGTGGTTGTCCATGTGGCCGCTATCATCATTATGGGACGCGTCACCCGTATTCCATTAATCCGCACCATGATCACCGGCAAGCGTTTGGTATAACTCCAGAAACCGCATTCCCACTGACTTCCAGTTATAGGACATTTCTCTTACACGACATTTGCCGGATAGTTTTCCGGCATTTATCCGCTATCGGCCAGCCGCCGCAAATGTAATTATTTTAAACACACCAATTTTGGCAATTACCTGAACCACTGAGGACATACTCATGAAACTTACTAAATACTTCGCTATCGCATTCGCGGCTCTTTTTCTTTTAACTGCTGCCAGCAGTAGCTGGGCAGATTACAAATATGTAAACGGCAAATGGGTTCATATCGAAGATAGTCGCAGTAGCCGTGACAACGACAACGACAACGACAACGACAACGATCACAGTAGCAGTAGCAGTAGCAGTAGCAGTAGCAGTAGCAGTAGCAATGATAACGATAATGACAATGACAGCGGCAGTGATAACGACAATGACAGCGGCAGTGATAACGACAATGACAGCGGCAGTGATAACGACAATGACAGCGGCAGTGATAACGACAACGATAATGACTAAGGCTTGCTGTGATTTCAGAATCTAACAACAATAAGGATTCTAATGAGCGCACCACAAAAATCATCCTGGCGATGATTTTTGTCATGCTGGCCGTTTTCTCTGAACGGCTGGCTGACTTAGAACAAGTGCTGAAATCCGACAACAGGCTACTGTTCGTTGGCACCTTAGTAGTTGGCCTTGCCATCGTTTCAATGTTTAGCCCCCCTCTCATGCGCTGGTCGCCCTGGATATTGATCCTTGGGCTACTTCCGATGCTGTCGTATAAATGGAGCTGGCATGCCAATCATGGCTGGCTGACTGTCTGGATATTATTTGCCGCACCGCTGGTGCGCCGTTGGTGGGAAGATGAAGATTACTGGTCTTATATCCGCCTCACCATGGGGATTGTTATGCTGGCGGCGTGTGCGCAAAAACTGCTGCCAGGTACCTATCTCGACGGGTCTTATATCACTTACCTGAGCTATAAAGGCGGAACCACTGAGCAGCTGTTTGGCTTCCTGTGAACGTGAACAGGCACTGGCAGTGGGCTGCGGCTGGCATCAGTTCATCGGTATTTTTCTGGTCGCATGGCAGGCCATTGTCGGACTGTTATTGCTGTCCGGCGCACGCTCACCAATTATCTTGTTTGTCGAAATCGCCTTTTTAATCGGGGCGGGCGTGTATGCAGATGAGCTTAATTTTCAGGTGTTAAATATCGCCTTCCTGTGTATCGCTTTTGGTGTGGGCATGGCGCGCTGGCTGGCGATCATTTGCGCGGTGATGTTGCTGGTGGATTTTTTCAGCCTGACGAGGATCGTGGAACATGTTCTGGGGCTTTAAGTACACACGCGTTTTACTGGGCGGCTTGCTAGTGCTTCATGTGTTGTGGATCGGCACACACCTCTATCTTGTCAAACACCATCAGCTCAATGCATGGAAACTGGGCGGCTATGGTATGTATACCCGACCCTCGCCACGCTTTCGGTTAGATGCACATGTTGACGGCCTTGAGGACAAGGGGAAATGGCAAAGCAAACCTAACTTCTCATCAACAAACTGGTATTTTGTGCTGCCTTGCCGCCCCATGTCAGCAAACCGCATTGCTAGCTTCTATCAGGACAACCCGGAAGCCCTGAGCAAAACCACACACCTTCTGGTCACCATCAGGTCATTTGAGCGTTACCCGGTAAAATCAGAATATGTGCCAACGGTTCAGTTAGACATCACATGGCCCGATGACAAGACTTTTACCTGGGAAGGCGAAGTGTGCGACCAGCAAAGTAAAGGCCAGGGCCAATGGCCACACTAAAACCCAATGCGCTGTTTTATGATGGCGACTGCCCGTTTTGCTCGCGCTATTCTGAACTGATGCAAGCCAGAGATAAACTGGGGCAGTTTGCGATTATTTCTCTCCGCGAAGATCAGGCCAGCGCACAGGAATTCCGTGATTTGGGTCTGGATCTGGAACAGGGGTTTGTGTTTCGCTACAACGGGGGTATCTATCATGGCGCAGAGGCTATGCATGTACTGGCAGCGGCTACCCGGCAGAAAGACCCGGTACTCCGGTTAAATCATTGGTTCTTTGGCAAGCATACCGTATCGAAATGCCTTTATCCTGTGCTTCGGTTTGGGCGCTGGCTGGCTTTGTTGATATTGAAAGGTCCGGATAGGCCGAGACTTTAGTAACTTCTCCAATCATGACTCCCGTAGCAGTTCATCCAAAGCGGGGCAATTGTTATGTTTATCCTGTTCACAGGCAACAGACAGTTGTATTAGTGCCGTTCTAATGCTGGTGATTTCTTTAAGCTTCGCGTCAAGCACTGCAACCTGCTTATTCACCATGCCATAAACCTTGTCACAAGAATCATCTTTAATATCTATCAGCTGCACCAATTCAAATATTTCACTTTGTGCGAACCCTAATGAACGCGCACGCCGCACCAGCCGTAAATATTGCAAGTGCCTATCTGAATAATCCCTATACCCGTTAGGTTTCCGTGCTGATACAGGTATCAGCCCTACTTTTTCATAGTAGCGTACTGTCTCGATGTGGCAGCCTACCGCCTGGGCGAGTTCTCCGATTCTCATATTGACCTCATAGTTGCTATGAGGTTTAAGATAGTCACTATTTGCGACCTTGGGAAGCCTACAGACACAAATGGATAATAATGCTAAATGGGCCGCTTTGGGTGGTCTCGGCGCTGCCATCGGCTCTACAGCGTGCTGCATTCTCCCGCTGGTCTTATTCAGCTTAGGGATCAGTGGTGCATGGATCGGGACATTAACCAGTCTGAACCAATACCAACCGCTGTTTGTTGCTGTGGCATTGCTATGCTTCGCCATCGGTTTTTACTGGGTCTATTTCAAGCCTAAAGCCCAATGTGAGCCTGATAGTTACTGCGCAAAACCGACCTCCAGCCGTATTGTTAAAGGGGTTCTATGGCTCTCACTGGCATTGATCATTTTAGCGCTGGCTTTCCCTGTAATAGCACCTTTGTTTTTAACGTAATGGAATCCATCAAATGAACAGCATGAAATCAATTATCTTTAGTTTTTTAGCGCTGGTTTTGCTATCGACTACGAATTTGCTCTATGCCAATGATTCAAGTGAGGCGGCAGAAAAATCTGTCACGCTGATTGTAGAAAAAATGACTTGCGTCAGTTGTCCCTACATTGTCAAAAAGTCACTCACCCAAACGGAAGGCGTTAAAAGCGCTGAGGTTGTTTTTGATGAAAAGAAAGCGATTGTTGTTTTTGATGAAAGTAAAGCCAGTGTGGAACAGCTGATTGCTGCAACCACTGATGTAGGCTTTCCTTCAACACTGGCAGAGACTGAGACCAATTGAGTAAGAAACTAATTTATACCGGTGTTATTGGCGCTGTGTTAGCCACTGCCTGCTGCGTTACGCCATTACTGCCGGCCACATTAACAGCTGTAGGTTTAACAGGGTTGCTGGGCGTGTTGTATAAAGATGCTGTTTTATTACCAGCAATGGGCATTTTCATTTTAATAGCGGGGTATGGGATATGGCGACACCGACAACAACAAAAACAGTAATACCTGATTCGGATATTACCTGCCCTGAGTGCGGGCATACTGAAACTGAGACGATGCCTACAGATGCTTGCCAGTGGTTTTATGACTGCAAAGGCTGTAATGCTCTGCTCAAACCTAAAGCGGGGGATTGTTGCGTTTATTGTTCCTATGGCACCGTAGCCTGCCCACCTATACAGGAAGGGGATAGCTGCTGTTCGGTAGGGTGATTAAGTAAGTTGTTAAGAAAACGTGCATTACTGCAAAAAATCCTCAAAGAACCATGCCGCAAACTCATGACGACCATTCAAATTGGATTTACGGTAAATAGCGGTTGCCTGTTGGCGAACTGTCTTTTCTTTGGTTTCCCGTACTCCGGCAATTTCTTCAAAACTTAAGCCCTTCAACAATAATATGGCGACATCTTTTTCACTTGGAGTAAATGACCAGTCGGTTAGTTGTTGATCAATTGCCTTGCGATATTGCTGTGCTCCTTGTTGTAATTTCTCATTGGATTCAGACAGGTGGTTATTGGCCCTTAGCAGCTGCTGTTTGATTGTGTCCAACTCCTGGCGACGTTGGGCAACTTCCCATAATAAATAACCAATTCCTCCCAGGGAGGCTATCACCAGAAAAGCTTCCTGTAGTAGATGCAAGGTATCTGATCCTTCATGAAGGTCAGTGATAAAATCGCTGATATTCAGCACCGCAATCACTGCCAACAATACGATAAAAAACAGTTCATTCAAACGAATATTCATTGCTAGGCCCTTAAACGGCGGCGAGAGTTCCTGGGAGGAAAGTGCTGTCATTAGTCATCATCCTGTTCATCGGTTTTGCGCTCAATTTTTAGTGCCAGAACACGCCCGTCATTCAGACGGCTGCCATCCACTTCAATCACATCATTCACGTGTAAATCCGCAAATCGAAGAGAGACATAACGATCATTGATTTCATCCAGCAGGCTGGTACGGTTATTAACCAGCACTGTCATACCTGCCAGTATAATTTCCTGCGTTGCCGGATTGAGCGCAGTGATCCGGCCTTCCAGTTCGCTTGAATCAGATGCACTGCGCTGCTGTAAAGACACTTCCTCAGCAACAAGTACACCGTCAGCATTAATGCTTCCTTCCACCTCCAGCTGAGTATTCAGCTGTATATCTGCGGGTATGCCATATTCAAAGCGGGTACCGGCATTGGTGATCACCGGCTGGCCATTGACGCTGAATTGAACACTGCTGGTAAAGGCCGTCACCACACCCTCCAGATCCACCTCCTGGCCGGAACTGAACACTGGTCGCTCATCTTCAATTTCCACTTCAGAAGCGGCTAAACGGTTTCCTTGTGGCGGCTGGGTGCTTTTCACCTCGACGTACTGCCCGGCTTGCGGCAAACCACCAGGTAATTCCAGTCTGGCGATCGCATAATCCACCAGCCATTGACCGAGCACAAAGGTCTGTGCGCTCAGATCAACACTACTAATCGTGCCTTTCACTTCAAGCATGGATTGATTGGCGGTAAACGTACTTTGTTTCAGAGTAATGCTGGTGGCCTTGATTGCAGTCTCCAGCTGGTAGCCTGACACTTCGACGACATTACCCACCTGTAGATCAGCCAGTGTTGCAAAACCGTGTAGCAGGGTGCTGGCATCGGTTACCACCGTTTGTCCCAGTACTTCCAGTGTCGTACCGTTCGCACTGGTCTGCGTTACCGTACCTTCGAGCAAATCATCAAATTCCACACTGCTGGCCACACCGGAAACACCGTCCGCATTGACTGACCCTTGAATGGTGACCACTTCGCCAATACGGTAATCATCCTGGCCGCTGGCGCTTGCACCGTCGCGGGTAAAGCTGGCTGTACTCACGTCATAACGCACCCCATTGACCCAGATACTGCCAAAACCAGTGATAGTGCCGAAGGAGATACCCGTACCAGTCATTCCACCTTCAGCCAGGTTGACAGCTCCGTCATCGCAGGCGACCAAACCCATAGCCAGCAGAAAAATACTTAGTACAGGTCTTTTAAATTTCATCGCCTACATCCTGTGTCACTGTGAAATTTTCGAAGTAATACATACCTACACCTGCTTGCAGGTTGCGACCTGTTCCTGTGGCGGAGGGGTTGCTGTCCCTGTCACGTGCAGACAACCAACTGTTGAATCGTACCAGTAGTTTCTGAGCATCCTGATTTACAAAACGGCGAAATTCGGGTAATACGCTTTCCGGTATCTTGTTGTAGCTAACCTTACGTTGATAATGCAGGTCACTGGTATCTCTTGCTGTCAGGTTGTGCTCGATGGTATTAATCAATAAAGACACATCAACCCCCAACAATTGTATTTTCTGTTGCTCGTCGCTATGAGGGATATAGACTTTGTTCAATAACCTCACTGCATCCTCTTTTTCCACAGAAACCATATCGATGCGCTTCATTTCATCCAGCATCGCAAAACAGGACATATCACCACTGTAACGCCGGACTAATTCCTCAAAACTGCCATGCTTTCCCCGGAATGGTAGTACCCTTGGCTCACCTTGTTCATCCAGATATTCCTCATCATTTACCCAGCCTTGTATCACCCGTCGGCTTCGATTAAACGAAGTGGACATTTCATTATTCTCGGATAGTTGTTTTAGTTGAGTAACATCTTTACGGGTCAGCCCTGTAACAGCTGCAATTTGGGTAGTAGTTGGTCGTTTCCCTGCACTCAGTAATTCGCTTTCGACCACATCAACATAGGCTTGTTTTGATAACTGACTGAAGTCTTTAAAGGCGACGCCTTTCCGATACAAAATATGCATCAATGATCTCAGTATTTGGTAAAGCGCCCATTGTAGTACTTTGTCCATGAATGGGAATTTATTCCCATTCATGGACAAAGTCAAGCTCCAGATCTGGGTTCGTCTGCATAAAGGTTATGGTATGGACATACGGGTTTATCAGCACAAAGGTAGGTAACGTTATATGTGATTTTCAATCATCATCGCTATAGCGGATCTACAGGGGGGGCATACCCAGAAACGAAGGTAGATTACAGTGCATGATTTCAGGGAGAAAGAAGGCTAGCAAGGCACCAAAACTCAGGGAGTCTTGTAGCATCAAGTACTTTTATGCAGTAGATCCCTAATGGTGAATTACCCGGGAGAGAAATGGCAGCGTGAGTACCCCAAAGACTTTGGCACTCTCGATGAGTCAGGGTAAAGCTATTGGCAGTAAACCCGCCAGCGGCGAGTCTACTGTTTGGAAGAAGGTTAAGCTGATTTAATCGTCATACTCAAAGCGCACACCTTGCAGCGTCTGTGTAGTTGCATCAAATGTGCCTTCCACTTCAATACGTTGACCAACGGCCGTTGTAAGACCAGCTGGCAATGTAACCGTGGTTGCTCCAATCACAACGCTACCATCTGCATTCACCTGGCTGACAGTGCCTTCAATCGACGACCATGGCTCGATATTTTCCCGCTCCAGTTTTCTCAGTGTATAACTGTTGTCTGCGTTTTTAAGCAGTATTGCTTCAACGTAGTCGCCGACACTGAGCGAACTGATGTTAAAATAATAATCATCCTGGTCATCGTCTTTCATCACGGTAGAGGCCGTAATGGCGGCTCTGTACCCCATCACAGTGATGGTATTACTGGCGGTATCAATAGCGCTGATTGTGCTCTCCACTTCCAGTTCATTACTGGCGTAGTGATCATCAGATACGCCATTGACGCTGTGATATTCAACTTCGATTTCGCGGGCAATAAACTGGCCTTGTGCGTTATAGCTACCCTCGACTTCATCAATAAACAGCCCGTTCTGAATCTGTGCTGCTGTTAAACCGGAAAAGCGGGTGGTGTTGGTGTATCGCACGGTAACTCCGGCCAGAGTGAATTGTCCGGCGCTGGCGTTAGCAACAATACCCTGCAATTCATATTCATGACCTTCATTGTAATCATCATTATGATCTGAATAGTCGTCATCCAGGTCACTGGATGAATGTTCCGGCTCAATAAAAGTCGCAGCCAGGCTGTTATTCGTGGTGTTCAGTGTGCCGTAGACTTCAACCCGCATGCCATTACTCAGGGTGGCAGCGGTTCGGATAATCGCAGCGGCATAATTTACCTGAATACCATTAAGCGTGAAGGTCTGCGCACCTGTGTTCAGATTACTGATAATGCCTTCCAGCTCTGCATTCGCGCCGTGTGAGTTTTCTGTTTCATAGCTGATCATGGTGGCATCAATACTGCCATTGCTGCCCACGTAACCACTAACCTCAATCCAGTCGCCAACCTGTAGAGCAGTGATCGTTGCTCTGACGCTTTCGCCATAAAATACGGTAGTGTTACTGACGTTAATGACTTGACCCCCGGCGGTAATGGTCCCGGTGCCATCACTGTTGAGGTTTATGGCTGTAACAGGTGCTTCCAGTAATTCGTTATAGGAAACGCTGGTTGCGATTCCAGTGGTGCCGGTTCGGTTACCGGTGAGGTTAACCACCATACCTATTTTTAGATCACTTTCCTGCAACGGCTTACTGCCATCCGGGCCGGTGTTACTCAGCGTGGCGTTATCAATCTCGTAGCGTACACCATTGACATAAACCGAACCAAACGCAGTGATACGCCCTACCACTGAAACCGGTGTACTGGCACCAACACCTGTCAGAATAGTTGATGCTGTAGGTAGATGATAACTCTGACTGCCGTTACTCACTGAGGCAGTGTAGTCATTGGCAACGGTCAGTTTATTATCGATGATTGCCTGATCATCACTAATCGCGCCATTGAGAATATCCAGAGAAATATTGGCTAGTGTTGATTGGGCTGTTATCAGTAGATTTGTATAGTAGCTGAGCCCAGTCGCGTCAGCGGAGCGATTAAACAGATTCAGATAGATATTGTTTACTAAGGTCTGGTTATCCAGATTAGCAAAGCGCTGGGTATACTCATCCGAGTTACCAAAATCATTAATCAGTTCATTGATATTTCCACCTTCGTTATCGAGGCGGGTTGCCCAGTAATTGAGACCCGCCGGATCAGCCGGACGGGCATAATAGGCGATATAAGCTTTCTGTACAGCCTCTTCACTGGTAGAGGATGCCGCATTCAGTGGTGTTATGTTCAGAAAAAATAAACTAAGTATGAGTGATGCCAAACTGAAGTTTGCAATGTGCTTGTGCATGAGGTGATTCCTTGGCCATAGAGTGAGCCGCTTACTTGGTGTAGTTGAGATAATGACATTAGAAGTGAACAATAGGTAGGCGTTAAACCACTCAAACCCATAGGGCAAATGTCTTATAAGAGGAATGCCTGATAATCTAAGTAACTGATATATTCAATGTTTGATATCAGTTCGCGAGATGGCTTTTTCGTGGTGTTTCATCAGATAAAGATTTACTACGCTGAGCTTGCTGATCGGCATACCAGCGTTTTTCAAAGCAATCAAATGTCAGCAGTAAAGGAATATAGCTCATCCTTATTTGACCTTGAGCTTTGACAAACGATTCGCATTACTGACGACGGTGACCGATGACAGCGCCATGGCTGCCCCGGCAATCATCGGACTCAGTAAAATGCCAAAAAATGGAAATCGGTGTTGCCAACCCCAGCGCACAAGGGCAGGCAATCACCAGCACCGTCATCGCTGTCACCAGGGCATAACCCAATGAAGGCTCAGGGCCAAGCCAATACCAGAGCACAAAAGTCAGCAGTGCAATCACCACCACCGGAACAAAGACAGAGGCAACCTTATCCACCAGACGTGCAATCGCCGGTTTGGCGCTTTGTGCCTACCGAACGCTGGCAATAATTTGTGATAAACAGTTTCCCCGGCACGTACCCGCAGCGTTTCTTCCAAACCAACGTCTTCCAGCGGTAAATCCAGTTCCGCGCCATTACGCACTACATGCACAACCGGAGGCTGTAACTGCAACAGGCTTTTAATCGCCGCTGAAGTTCTGCCGCGCGTCCACATCTCCAGTGCGTTACCTAAGCCTACCAGCGCGATAATAATAATCGCCGCTTCAAAATAGGCATGGCGTGCCAACGATGGCACGGTATCCGGGAATAACACCACCCAGCATCGAATAAACCCAGGCCGTTCCGGTACCGAACCGACAACCTGAGCGGTACGCTCCGCCAGATTGACAGCAACTTGTTGCACACCCCTCACATTCTTCAATGCTGCTTCCACAGAACTGACACAGCCTGCACAGGTCATGCCAGCAATCGAGAGGCGAATAGCGGGGTTATGAGTACTCATTATGTGAGGTTACCTGTTCCTGCATCACTACCTCCCCTGCCCTGCTCCTGATTTAGCAAAGCCTGAATCGCCTCCTGCCTCATATCATTCTCTGCTGCTGTCAATCGTGTGCTGAAGCCCTGCTGTTGTTTCAGCTGGTTTTCCAGAAAGCCCACGAGCTGCTCAAAACGCTGGGCAGCCGCACGTTGTGCATTCTCCTTCTGTTCTGCTGGTAGTGGTGGATGATAAGCCAGAGCCTGCGTTTGTAATCCTCAGAGGCTCCATCGAACCGGGCATGGTGGTGGCAACTTCCAGACATATTTACACCTGATATTCATGGATATTCCGGAGTATAATTCCTCTAGCCACTAGAGATCCAAGAGCAATATGCCGTTTTTTTCTATTGGTGCGTTGTCAAAGCAAACGGGGGTCAAAATACCCACGATTCGTTACTATGAGCAGATAGGACTGCTTGCTCCCGCTGAGCGAACAGCAGGTAATCAGCGCCGCTATGGTGAAGCGTCACAGCAACTCCTGGTTTTTATAAAGCATGCCCGTGAGCTGGGCTTTTCCATAGAAGCCATTACAGCGTTGATTGAACTCAACAACCATCCAGACAGCAGCTGCACTGAAGCAACCACAATTGCACGTACTCAGCTCAAAGATATCCGGGAGCGTATTGCCAGCCTTCACCGGCTTGAGGCCGAGTGAGTGATAATATCGGAAGGCTGTCAGGGTGAAGGGGTGGTGAGTGAGTGTTATGTTCTGGCTTCGCTGGCGGATCATGGTTATTGTGAAAATCATCATTGACAATAAACGCCTGCCTCCAAAACTACGCTGGGTTGCTGACAGTTCAGTACTGGAAAAGAGCGAGTCTATCGTGACGACATGATAACTAAAACAATCCCTCAAAGAACCAGGCACAAAATATATTCCGCCCCGGTAAACCGGATTTTTCGTAAATAACGGACAGGTGGTTGCGTACCGTTTTTTCCTGAACATTGCGTATATCCGCTATCTCGCGGGCGCTCAGACCTTTCAGCAAGAGTACAGAGACATCTTTTTGCGCCTGAGTCAGCTTCCACTCGTCAAGTTGCCATTCAATCGTATCTCTGAAAGCCTCTTTACCCTGTCGCAGACGTTCATTAGATGAGCGGAGCTGTTCTTTTACCTGTTCAAGCTTCTGCTGTGACTCTTTGTATTGGCGCTGGCTCAGATACAGCAGACGGGTTACATAGAAAATAAAGCCCAGGGTTGTGCTAACCATCAGAATTTCAGTCCATACGGTTAACGGCGATTCCCCCTGCCCCAGATCAAGTAACTCATCATAAAGCTCATAACCGGTATACACCGTCAACAAGGCCAAAAAAGCGATAATGAGAAAATATTGATACTTTCTTAGGGTAATGGAGTAATTCATTATAAATCAGCACTTTAGTTGTTGTGGGTAAAATGACCCAGATAGCAAAACAGGCTATTTGACCCATAAAAATAAGCCATTCACCTCATGTTTTAACGGTATGCCTTGCCTTAGCATCCTTAGTCAGAGGACACCTTGCCATTCCGGCATTTAATCCCCAAGCACTTGTTTCAACAATAAAAGCACATGAGAAAACCATGAAATACTGGCATGCAACGTTGTTAGTTTCAATTTTTTTAACCGCCTTCACCAACAACACGTTCTGGGCGAATGTCGTTAACCGTCTGAACGGCTCGGCAGACGCCCTGTTTTTAATTTCACTGTTTGTCGTGATCATCTTGCTCACGCATGCGCTGGTGAGTCTGGTGAGTTTTCACTGGGTGTTAAAGCCTGCAGTTACCCTGCTGTTGCTGACTTCTGCTGTGGCGGCTTACTTCATGGATCAGTATACGGTGATGATTGATCGGGAGATGATCATTAATGTGTTTGAAACGGACGTCCGTGAAGCAGGCGAGTATTTCAATCTGTCCTTTCTGTTTAAGCTGGTTTTGTTAGGCGTTTTACCGGCTTATCTGGTTTACCGTATTCCGCTTGTCTACCCGCAGGGTATCTTACAGGGCTTATGGGAACGTACCCTGATGTTCGGTTTGTCGTTTGGTACGGCTCTGTTGATCATACTGTTGCTGTACCAGAACTATTCCGCTTTTGGCCGCAACAACCGTGACCTTCGGCACTTCATAAACCCGGTTAACTACCTGTATTCCATTAATTCAGCACTCACACAGTCGCTGGAAAACAGTGATATTAAGGCACAGCCTATTGGTACTGACGCTACATTGAAACACAGCCTGCAGGAAAGGGATAAGCCAACGCTGCTGATCCTCGTGGTAGGAGAAACAACGCGCGCTGGTAACTTTTCACTCAATGGCTATGAGCGGCTAACCAACCCGGATTTAGCCTTAGAAAACCCTGTTAGTTTTACCAATACCTGGTCATGTGGCACCGCTACCGCTACTTCACTGCCCTGTATGTTTTCACACCTGACCCGTAAACAATACAGCGCTAAAAAAGGGCGTGCTTTTCAGCGTTTGCCAGACGTGGTGCAGCAAGCCGGTGTGAATGTCTTGTGGCGGGAAAATAATACGGGCTGTAAAGGCAATTGTGATCGTATTCCGACCCACGAATTGGCGGATGAAACCCGGCCCGGTCTTTGTCAGGACGGCCATTGCTTTGATGAAATTCTGCTGGATGGTCTTAAGCAACATATAGCCAACACGCCCGATGACCAGTTCATTATTCTGCACCAGAAAGGCAATCATGGCCCGGCTTATTATCTGCGTTATCCACAGGAATTTGAGCAATTCAAACCCGTCTGCCGCACAAATCAGTTAGCCAGATGCTCACAGGAAGAAATCGTTAATGCTTACGACAATGCGCTGTTGTACACCGATTATCTGTTAGCCAAAACGATCCATATGCTGCGTGGTCTGGCTGATGAATACAATACGGCCATGATTTATATCTCAGACCACGGCGAATCCCTGGGCGAGAAGAATATTTATCTGCATGGCATGCCCTATATGCTGGCACCCGATGAACAAAAGCACATTCCCTTCATCGTCTGGCTATCTGAAAATTATCAACAGCAGTATCAGCTTGATCAGAATTGCTTGCAGGAAAATCGGGAAACTGAGATGTCACATGATCACCTGTTTAGCTCAGTGCTGGGATTGTTGGAAGTTGAAACCGAGGTCTATGATCCTTCACTTGATTTATTCACCAGCTGTCGGGGTAAGGTATGAGATCCGCCTTCTGTTTTACCCCGGCATTTTTAATAATGTGGCTGTTCACCTTGCTGCTAGTGCCGCTCACGGTTATGGCCGCAACAGACTGCCAGCCCTGGACAGATGAACACAACACACAACAAAAGCCATTGTTGATTGCTGACATCAATATCACTCCGGCGAATATTTTTGATCTGGACGACCCGAAGCAAGACAGCAAAATTCACCATGCAATGAATCGCTTTCATAGTGTCACCAAACCCGAGGTGATCCGCCGCAAGCTGTTGTTTAAATCAGGTGATCCCTTTAATCCTGCCAAACTGGCTGAAACCGAGCGTTTACTCCGGGCTGTTCATTACATCAAGGATGCGGAAATCTATCCGCAACAAGTCTGTGGTAACCGGGTAACGATTGCGGTGCGCACCACGGATAACTGGACACTGACACCGGGTGTTTCGTTTGGGCGTTCCGGGGGTAACAATCGTTATGGCATTAAGGTAGAGGAACAAAACTTATTTGGGCTGGGTAAATCACTGTCACTGGGCTACAAACAAGATTATGAACGAGACTCTTTTCAATTCCACTACAACGATGACCAGTTGTTCAATACCCGCAGACAGCTCGATATCAGTCTGGACAGTAACTCTGATGGGCACAGTTATCGCCTGGGTTTGGCCTCGCCCTTCTATGCCATTGATACCCTCGAAAGCTGGTCTATCACGTTGGAGGATTCTGTCAGCGAAACTGGGCTATACCAACAAGGCAACGTTGTAGAAACCTTTGCGGAGGATTCACAGGTGCTGGACATGGCATATGGCTGGAATCACCGGACACAGGACAATAGAAGTACGCGTTATCAGGTGGGCTGGCATTATGAGCAAACAGCAGTTCAGAGTCTGGACGATGCGAATAACC
>CANNZV010006541.1:0-17131 GCA_947561585.1 Caprella mutica | reverse complement strand
CAGCAGCCCTGTTTCCGCTTCTTAAAATTCAACGTATACTAGGCGGTGAAAACGCTTTGCAAACTATACTAGGCAGTAAAAACGTGGCGGTGAAACTGCTAGTATAGTATGGGCCTTAATTAGAAGCATTAAAATATATTCGGGAGAGCACAATTAATATACTTTAATGCTCATATTTTAATGTTTTTATTAATATTAATCGATTGACTTTGTGTCTAATTCACATCTGGTAACTTTTATTTCTTACTTTTCATTTTCCACATTTGTATAATTAAATACAAATTATAATGTGTGTATAAAATATAGTTATTAATTACTTATAATATATTAAAAATTAGATAAATTTTGAAATATTTTTATATATCAGACAAATTTAAATATAATTTGTATTACATTAGAATTTAATACAAACTATATAGGTACAATTTTCTTCTATATATTCACATACCTATTATTGTTGCCAAATTTTAAAATTACATATATTAAGACTGACCGAGTACACCTTTTTAAGCAGTGTTACACAGGGTAAGTTCTGAGATATCGGACGGTTTCACATTATCGGTCATATAAGAAAAAGTGTATAATTATTTTCACTAAACTTTTATTTTAATTAATACATTCAAATGCATATATATATACAATATATTTAATTTATCAAAAATTATATTTTTTTTACTCTTTACAGACAAAACTTTTATATTTTTAATTAATAATTTTCATGTGACCCCCGTATTAATGATACTGCAGCAAATTATTAGTTTTTCTTTTCAATTACTGTTTCTTTTATTTTTCTTATTTACACCAACTTTATGAAACGCTGTTGATAGAATGACTGTTTAACCCATTTTGTGACACACGGACAGACAGATAAACAAACAGACAGACGGACGGACGCGGCTCTTATTATAGTATAGATTGTTATCCATAATAAATGTGGATATGATAAAAAAAAGGTAAAAAATAATTATTGTATACTGTATACTTTTCATCATACGATCGAAAAAGTGAATCGGTCCGATAACTCAAATTCACCCTAACTATGCTAAAGTGATTACAATATAA
This sequence comes from Caprella mutica, assembly GCA_947561585.1. Lineage (NCBI taxonomy): Eukaryota > Metazoa > Arthropoda > Malacostraca > Amphipoda > Caprellidae > Caprella > Caprella mutica. The sequence continues at coordinate 16,069 of CANNZV010006541.1, read as the reverse complement.
TAAATTGCGTGCCGATATACTAATAATACTATTCAAGATATTCAAATAACTATAGTTACTTCATTAGTGTATAATAACAGCTAATGAAATTGAAAAATTACAAGGAGATTTGGACTAAACTGCCACATCCTCGGTTCGACATCGAAATGATAACTGTGTAATGATTATCATTATTTTGAAGTGGTGTGTAATGTTCTAAACACCGGAAGAGGGTTTGATACACGCATGTGTGTTAAAACAACACACTTTGATTATTTATCAATTCACTCTATAGGTTATACTGTACTAATACTAGGAAATATATTAAGCGTATATTTAGTAATGGTATGGCCTAGATTTTCTCCAGGTGGTCTTGTTAAACCACAAGAAATTTATTTCTCTTTATATAGATCACTTTAAGATGGCAATTTGGTGCAACCGAGAAATTGCTGGAAAAACCTGACGACAGAAGCGGAATAGACGATTTTAAGGATCGTTTAAGTAATTGTCTTAAATGCGGAATAAGTGCTTGGTGTTATTACCATTAAATAATTGTCCCGCTGTTTTATTATTAGGATTAAATGTGATGGTTAAATATGTAGCATACGAATAAACTAAAGGTGGGGAAAGTTTCAAGTTATTAGATGGTTTCACATTTTCGAGCATATAAAATGTTATATATCTTAATCTTGTTTAATTGGTATCCATGATACCTTACGGTATCATGGATACATATTATAAAAAAAGAGGTTAAATTATATATTTTTTCTTATATTCTCGAAAATTTTGTATATTTACTATTCTGTATATTTACTATTTTGTATATTTACTATTTTGTATATTTTTACAATTTGTGGTAAATTACTTTTTTGACAATGAAAAATGTTCTATTCTATACATTAATTAAAGTATTTTGTTTTATTTTTATTTAACAAGAATTTCTAGGTTATAATAATGTAACTGATATATCGATCATATATAAAAAAATTATATTTAGATTTTAAAGAATTGATTAAAATTGAATTTTAAAGAATTGATTAAAATTGAATTTTAAAGAATTGATTAAAATTGAATTTTAAAGATTTGATTAAAATTGAATTTTAAAGAATTGATTAAAATTGAATTTTAAAGAATTGATTAAAATTGAATTTTAAAGAATTGATTAAAATTGAATTTAAAAAGATAAATTACAATTGAATTTTAAAAAACTAATTACAATTAAATTAAACATAATTAAATTACAATAAAATTTAAAAAAATAATAACATTTTAAATTAAAAAAAAATACAATTACATCATAAAATCAAATTTGAAATATTTTCAGCAAATTCACAAAAACAATATTCAAGAAATAATTATTGAAACCTTTTATATAATCGATAGAACAGTTTATTCTTCAGACTATACTACATCTCTCCCATGAAGAGTCTCGATACCTTTGTGTCCTCTAGTCCACGTGTGACATAATCACAACAAACACAGCTATACAATGGACTCAATTACAAAGTGCTTATATCTTTTCAATTACCCACTCAAATTAGGGTAAGGAAAACAATTTTGTTTTGGTCAGTGAGGAGCATTATCGCGCACCCATCTCACTTTTCTCAGCGGGAAACACAATTGACTCTCAGTTTAGGCATGGCCTCCTGAAGATCCAATTACCTGATCATTGGGAAAATAAACCAAATAATTAATTCTAAGCCAGTGTGAAAATTATGAATGAAAGTTATTAAATTGTTTAGTTTTATACTGAAAAATAATCAAATCTTGGATATTTATGTTTGATAGTTGTCGATATTTCAGTTTTTTATAATTAATCTAAAATGTTATTATGGTCGTTCATAGATATTTTACTAATTTATTATAATATAGAAAATTAAGGTGGATTCCCATCTAAATCTTCTAATAACCCACCATAGGGGTAAGTTACGAATTATCGGTCAGTTCCTCATCTTCGGTCATATAAGAAAATACGATATAGTAATAATTATTTAATGTTTATTATTATTATATCGTTTTTTCTTACATGACCGAAGATGTGGAACTGACTGACAATTCGGAATTTATCCCCTCTATTTCTGTTTTTCATGACGTTATCACAATGTTTTTGGTAATGCTCAGGCCTTCACGGACAGTAGGTGGCAACGCTATCTTCCGCTGCATCGGCTCTAACAGAAATTAAAATCAATTTGGATATGCGGGTGCGAGGGAGCCCACCGGGAGGCTCAGTGTATGGGTAGGCCCCCAAAGAACTAGATAGGGATAAACCGCAGGAAGCTTCATTGTTAGAGGCCTGTGTTTATAGTATTTAAGATGTGAACATTAGAAAATGAAGAGATGGAAAAAGCATCTATAGAATATTTTGAAACTAATTTTACTGGGATGATTTTGTTTGGAATATTATTTTTTTATCGAACCGCTCTTTCGGAATATTTCAAATTATATTTTCATCATTTGAATAGATATTAAAGCAATTTATGTATTTGTTTACACCTTTAATAAATAGGCTTAATAAATATAAATATATAAATTACAATTAATTGATTAATTAGAATTAATAAATAAATTACAATTAATAAATGAATTTAAATTAATAAATAAATTACAATTAATAAATGAATTTAAATTAATAAATAAATTACAATTAATAAATAAATTACAATTAATAAATAAATTACAATTAATAAATAAATTACAATTAATAAATAAATTACAATTAATAAATAAATTACAAATAATAAATAAATTACAATTAATAAATAAATTACAATTAATAAATAATTTACAATTAATAAATAAATTACAATTAATAAATAAATTTAAATTAATAAATAAATTTAAATTAATAAATAAATTTAAATTAATAAATAGATTTAAATTAATAAATAAATTTAAATTAATAAACTATTAAATATATTTCAATAAATAAACGTTTTTTTATGATCGAAGACGTGAAACCGTCCGATAATTCGTAACTCACCCTGTTCCCGATCACGCTTTCTCATCACCATCCCGGGCAACAGACCACCCATTTCGAAACCGGGGCCTCAGTGACACCCCAATGGGATAAGTGTTTGTAAGTGCTAAGTAGATGAGAGTTTGACAATCAAGCCCTGGTACTTAGGAATTACTTATAGGGGTGCTGGCTAAGTACTATCACATACAAAATGGCAAAAGTACTATCCGGTACTAAAGTAGAAATGCTTTACTCTTCACTGTGAATTGTAACGGGTAAAATTTGGTCAATGTAAATTTTGGACAGGAAAATTAGTTATATAAAATAAATAACTGATTTAGTATTGAAAGAGAGAGAGAGAGAGAGGTCTTTACCGCACGTTCGCACATAATTGATTTTGATGTCGGATTAATATAAATCAAATATTTTTGCAAATTAAATTTTATTAAACCGTTGTATAATATGATGTTTTAAAATTTTATACATTTTAATTAAATATCTTTTTTATTGGCAGAAAGGTTTACTTTTTGCATAAATTAGTTATGTTAATTTTTTCAAAAATTATTGATACAATTTTTTGTAGAAATTACTATAAATTATTTTACTTTTCAACATTTTTGGTATGAATATTTTTTAAATTTCAGTTCTTGTTTTGGCGTATTTTGTGAATAGTAACACTAGCATTGTATCGATAGAATGTATTTTGTTCGTGACTATCTAGGCAATAATAGAGAGTAATTGTACGGGCCTTTAACCACACGCAGACACTTACACATTGTGTGAAAAACCACACGCTACAATAGCCACATACCAACCATGAGGAGGAACAAACCACACCAATGTAACCATGTAGCTAGGGTAGGTTCTGAGTCATGGAACGGTTCTATATTTTCGATCAGTATTTTTAACTCGTATCAATGATACCTGCAGGTATCCATGATAATGCAGGTATCCATGATACCAGCAGGTATCATGGATACCTATTATAAAATGACGAGTTAAAATGTGTAAGCTATTTTGTTTTTCTTACATGATCGCAGATATTGAACCGCACGATAACTCAGAACTTACCCTATAACGGCAAATTTTACTGTGGCAGAAAAATTATATGGAATTTTGGATTTACAAAAAATTATAGTTTTTAATATCATGTATTTGAAGAGTTGAACTTTATACCAATTAATTCATCTATCCAATTATTATTATACATTTAATTATATTTTTGATTATACCCAATAAGTTACAAAAGAAATATTGAAATATATAATACAGTTGTTACCTTCATATATATATATAAACTATATTTTCCTAGCACATATAAAGCAAATAAATGAAAGCTCTAAGACATTATATAATACTATAACCTGGCACATAAATCCTATAAAATCCTATAAGTGACACTAAAACCTATAGGATACAAAACCATAACAAATGCAAGGAGGAAGTGATAGTTAGCTAGAGGAAATATATATATGAACTCTTGAATTTATTTATATATTGACTCTTGAATTTATTTATATATGGACTCTTGAATTCATATGGACTCTTGAATTTATTTATATATGGACTCTTGAATTTATTTATATATTGACTCTTGAATTTATTTATATATGGACTCTTGAATTCATATGGACTCTTGAATTTATTTATATATGAACTCTTGAATTTATTTATATATTGACTCTTGAATTTATTTATATATGGACTCTTGAATTCATATGGACTCTTGAATTCATTTATATATGGACTCTTGAATTTATTTATATATGGACTCTTGAATTTATTTATATATGGACTCTTGAATTTATTTATATATGGACTCTTGAAATAAATCGATGTATTTTAATGGAAGAGTGGTATGATCAAGAATTTGGTTCCTGAAATTGAATCCTGTGCCTCTTTTCAAGTTAATGGTTCGAGTCTATAGGTAGATGATGATACTAAATTCTTCTTCTTTTTGATATGTTCGATTCTCTTTTCTTAATTTTAGGTGTCAGAATTTTGATAATTATTTATATTTATTTACAGTTTGTGTAGAAAAACACAATTTAAAAATTAACATATAAATAAAGCGAAAAATGGATTTAAAGAGAACTTCGTTAAATATTTCTCCTTTATGAATTAATCTATTCATTATATTTTAATATAAACTATGAAAGGCCGAATATATTAACTCTTTAGTATGTTTTCCAGTATGTTATAACCATTTAATCTATGAACTATCTACAATGTTCGATGCAATAGCATCCAATTTGCGAGTACAATAAATTACATGCTTTCTTTCAAACTATTGTGCTATTATTTTCATTGTGATATCACTGATATAAAATGCCTACTAGAACTTACTAAGGCCTTGTCAATTTAATATCCCAGAGAGAAACTATGGGTGGAGTTATTTAATGATTTGAAGTTCACCATAATTTCTTGTCTGAGATAGTATTCGTAAACTTTATTTTTATAATAAATTTTAAAAATTAGTGTTTTATTATAACATTAGTTGGGTTAAAACCTCATTAAACCAAAATTTAAATTTTCGTTTAATTTGTGTTATGATGAGGTGATGGTATAGTTCTAGGTGGCCTTCTTCAACCCAGATTAGTGTATTCTATCTATTGAAAATAAAGCCTAAATAGCTCTCAAAAGGAGTACCAAGAAAGCTTCTAAGGCTTCGTACCTTAAAGACAACTTACGTAACTTATCTTCCGGAAACTGAAAGGTGTAAACCGTCACTATATTATGGTAGACTATCGTATGTTAAACCCGATGTCAATTTTCATCTGAGTATGTTTATCATTTACTAAATTATTTTGTACATTATTTTTTAAATTATTTTTTAAATTATTTTTTAAATTATTTTTTAAATTATTTTTTAAATTATTTTTTAAATTATTTTTTAAATTATTTCTCGAATAATTTTTTAATAATTTTTTAAATCATTATCAATTATTTGTTAAAATTTTAATATATTTTTTATAAAAATATTTTTTTTAAACTTATCCCTACTATATATTAATGTAAAAATTTTGCTAGTCCATTCATATAATTTACTCGTAAAACTTTATTTAAAAAAGACATAACCATCAGTCAATACAGAGACGTGTTTATAACATGCTTATAACATGTTTATTACACAATTTCACGTGGTTTTTTTTACAATGCATTTAAAATGTTCATTTCTTCCATGTTAGATCACCAAAGTCTTATCTTTTGATCAATTTACAACAGATGATCAGTTACAACTCGTTATTCCAGTGACTGCAAAATGAAATAGATCAGCACGAAGTATAATGGATGGAATTTGTATGTTCTGGCATATATGCTTAAATTTTCACCATGATTAATTTTAGATCGAATAGAAACATTCCAATATATTTCATAATGAATTATATATAAAGTCATACATTTTTTAAGGGCAATTTCACTCAAGCGTTTTTTGCGTAGCGTTTTCACAGCGTTTTTGACTCTGAAGAAATTATTGCTAAACCCATTTCATATGTATCCATGCTACGTGACGTTTTTGGAGCGTTGAAAACGCTCTAAAAACGTTCCTGTAACATGACCCTAAGTTAACAAATTTTTACTGATTTTTAATAATTTGAGTTGTGTGAAAGTTTTATGTTTTCTAATATACATTCACCTAATTCAAAAGCGTGTTATTAATATCTAAACGTAGCGGAGTAATAAACATGCAAAACAAGGCTTTTTAAATATTTCTATAATGTACAAATTGGTATCATTAGGAAGTATCGTGTAACCAAGATACCAAATATCTTGAATGGCTAATTTATTGATTGTGTTTAGCAGACCTGTTTTACTGTGAACGAAATAATAGATGCCACTCTCCCGTACGAATAGCATTGCTATAAAAACTCAGTTAATATTGTTAGTGTATGTAAAAGATGAAAGATTCGATAAAGGAAATATTTAGCTTAAAATAGTATTATCAGTTAAATTAGTTTCTGTGATTCCTTCCCATATTCCTAATAATACTCGTTTGGTTTAATTTGCTTTATATATGTTGGTAAAGATTAAACCTACTTTATTCCCCCATATAATTTGAAAATTAACTATATATTGATATCGTTCGCATTATTTACACGCAATCAATGTGTATGTGATTATTTTTTCATAAAATATTGTCAGGTTGAGGATTTTAATCAAATTTATTATTTATTTGAATAGGCAAATTGCATAAATAATTAGATGACTTAGAATTGCAGAGAAATCAGTTGGTTATAAATAACTAATTGAATAAAATTAATCAGATATTTACTTTAATAAAAGCAAAAATGCATGCTTTTTGACTTTAATTCGTATATTTATATTACGATTACATATGATATTTAACATAAAACCAAGTAAATTAATTCATTTTCAACAAATAAAATCCTGTTGAGTTAATGACCCTAAAAATTATGGAATAATCAAGAAGTCTACTATTTTATTACGTTAAATTTATCTCTATATATTAATTATAAAAATATGTAATTACTGATGAATATGATAGTTGCCAGACAGCACCACATCACCACCCTACTAATCACCTACTAACCATCAACCGACTAGCTTGTTAGGAAACAATTTAAACCAATTACCTCAAAAGAAAACAGGTAGGTACCAGCACTAGCTGTTTCACCCTCCCTCATAAGAAAATAATTTAAAAATTACGAGATTTGTTATCCTTTACAAGTTTACACTGACTTTATGAGATAAGTATTTAAAATGTTAGTAAAAAAATGGTCAGGTAAATAATGTGCTGATGGTACTCAGTACAGAAGATGCAGGTAAAGTTTAAACAAGGTGATTATTCGGACAAATTTACGGTGGTATGGAAATGAAAGTACTATCGGGGAAAAATGTTTCTCGTTCATTTTTTACCAGATATTTTTTTTAATAGAAAAGGAATTATTTTTTGCATTATGGTTTTCCATTAATTTATTGCATAGAGAAAAAAGTCACTAACATCTATAAATCTTAAATAAAGTTAAATATTATATGAATGTTAAGTTACGAATTATCGGTCAGTACTACATCTTCGGTCATATTAGAAAAAAACAATATAAAATTGTTATTATTACACAGTGCTATCTAATACTTCTGCAAACCCGGGTTTGCAGAAGTATTAGATAGCACTGTGTAATAATAACAATTCTAATATGACCTAAGATGTAGAACTGCATGACCGATAATTCGTAACCAATTGAAAAAAAAATCATCTACAAAATTAATTAACCAAATTCGATTTAATGTTACAATATTACATACAATGTATTTAGTTCATGCCATGTGATTATAAAATATTCTAACAGGTTTTTATTCATATATTATTAATATCACAAGAATAAAAGTTATGAATCTTGTAATGAAAATATGTGTAATATATCCCCATATTTTCTAATATGGGGATATATTTTTTAAGTTCCTTATTCTTATTACTTTTTCTTCCTTATTCAACTATATCTATTCTTATTTGGTTGGAATAATCGTACTAAACGGCTGCATGGTCACTATGACAAACTGTGCAAGATTCTATTGGTGATAGCCATGTAGCTTTTAAATTTACTGTAAAATACACCTCTGAATATCGTGGTTACCCGGTAAATTGATCGAAAAACAATTGATAGAAAAACAATTGCTCGAAAAACAATTTCTCGAAAAACAATTTCTCGAAAAACAATTGATCGAAAAACAATTGATCGAAAAACATTTGATCGAAAAACAATTGCTCGAAATGAATTGATCGAAAAACAATTGATCGAAAAACAATTGATTGAAAAACAATTGTTCGAAAAACAATTGCTCGAAATGAATTGATCGAAATGAATTGATCGACAAACAATTGATCGAAAAACAGTTTATCGAAAAACAATTGCTCGAAATGAATTGATCGAAAAACAATTGATCGAAAAACAATTGATCGAAAAACAATTGATCGAAAAACAATTGATTGAAAAACAATTGTTCGAAAAACAATTGCTCGAAATGAATTGATCGAAATGAATTGATCGACAAACAATTGATCGAAAAACAATTGATCGACAAACAATTGATCGAAAAACAGTTTATCGAAAAACAATTGCTCGAAATGAATTGATCGAAAAACAATTGATCGAAATGAATTGATCGACAAACAATTGATCGAAAAACAGTTTATCGAAAAACAATTGCTTTAAAACAATTGCTCGAAAAATAATTGTTCGAAAAATAATTTCTAGAAAACAATTGATCGAAAAATAATTCTTCGAAAAACAGTTGATCGAAAAACAATTGCTCGAAAACAATCGCTGGAAAACAATTGATCGAAAAACAGTTGATCGAAAAAAAATTGTTCCAAAACAATTTTTCGAAAAACAATTGCTCGAAAAACATTTGATCGAAAAACAATTGATTGAAAACAGTTGATGGAAAAACCATTCTTCGAAAAACAATTGCTTGAAAAACGATTGCTCGAAAACACCATTGCTCGAAAAACAATTGATCGAAAAACAGTTGCTCGAAAAACAATTCTTCTAAAAACAATTGCTCGAAAACATTTCTTCGAGAAACAATTGCTCGATAACAATTGCTTGAGAAACAATTGCCCGAAAAACAATTGATCGAAAAATTATTGCTCGAAAAGTAATTGCTCGAAAAATAATTGCTCAAAACCAATTGCTTGAATGAACAATTGTCTTTCGAGCACTTGTTTTCGAGTAATTGTTTTAAGGAATTGTTTTCGAGCAATTTACCTAGAACCAAATATACTATCCCAATAATTTTTATTTTTAGTCATTATTTTGATGGTTGTTAAAATTCACGTTGTGTTCCCATTTTTTTGTTCTGACATATATTTGACTGTCTGTCTGTCTGTCTGTCACTTGAAGCAACATAAGTCGGAAACGGCTAGAGCTAGAGACCTGAAAAATTACAATTTTCCAGAAAGTGGTATTGCAATTAATTGAGTTGAAAGGATTTTTTAAAATTGAGACACTTTTTCGAATTTAACTTATAATTAGATAGATAGGAATTAATTCGACATACTTTCCAGGATATTTCCAGAGACTATCTAACAGGATGGGCTGAAATTTTCCAGAATACTCTATTGATTTATTTAATCTACGCATTCCGTGATATATAAGTAGAGTGCTCCTATCACGTTTATTTTAGCATTAGCTTATCGGCATCTGATCCTTTCCAAGGTTTTGCATAGAATTTGATACTTTAAAATAACGTTTAGTTCACTGTAACATGAGACTGAGTATGTGGAGATAAGCAGGGGGTTCTGTGGCAATGGTAATTACCATTAATTTATCGCCGTTTCGTAAGTTACTCTATATCTTATAGATTAACAGTTAGTCGAGAGAGTGGTACTGAACATTCCAAACGGATATCGATATCATTCTTAAAAAAAAAATTGAAATAATGTACTATTGTACGATTCCATGTTTCGATCATGAAAAAAAATATGGTTTAACATTTTAACTCGTTATTTATTTCAATTGGTATCCATGATACCTACAGGTATCATGGATACCAATTGAAATAACGAGTTAAAATGTCAAATACTTTATTTTTTCTGAAATGATCAAAGATGTGGGATCGTTCGTTAACTTGGGACATATTATCCATCCTTTATACGTCTTCTAATTTATAAAACAATTAGGGTACTGAAGACAATACTTAACTAATGAATGAATATTAAATTAATGAATATAAATATTATATAATGAAGTAAAAGAACAAATCAGTTAAGGTACACTATGTTAAAATGCAAAATTGTTCCATAATTAAAGTTACTGGTTTTATGTTTCGATTTTTTTTTATTGTTTAGCAAGAGAAACGACATAAAAGTAACATGCTTTTATTTTTGTAGAGCTTCATAATAATTAAACATTCATTATCAATATTCTAATATAAATTACTTTAGTTCTATATACATTTTAATTGTTTTAAATTAATCAAAATTAGGATATTGATAATAAAAATATTCGAAAACTATAGAAAAATGAAAGGATGTTTAATTTTTTCATCGTTTTGCTAGATCTTCAATATTAAATTTAATTATAATTAACGATTATCAATTATTATATATTATTATAATTATATTTAATTTATCGATAACTATAATTTAAATTGATGGTTATACCGATATTTTCTTTAGCGAAAAATACATATAAAAATCTAGTAATTTTCATTTTTGAGAATATTTCACGGATTTTATCAGGTAACCACATCTAGGTATCTCAAGTGAACCACAAGGAGCCCACAGGGTGAAGGGTGCGGGCCCACAGGACGCGCGTGTGTTGTGGTTCGGACGAGATGAAAACCAACCTCAGGAATTTAAAATGCATTCTTGGAATGGTCTGGAATGGTTAAATATTCCCATAAGAACTAACTAATGACTAGAAAATTGTTTCAGAAAAATAGGGTTTTCTTTTTAACGAATAATAAAACTTTTTTTAGTTATTCGTTTCGCCCATCAAAAAAATGAAGTAGTAATTTTCTGCATGCTTGTTCCGAGTTATTGGACTGTAGCACATTTTCGGTCATATAGGAAAAATATATAGCAAAAGTTAAATAATAATGATTATTATATACTTTTTCCTAATATGATCAAAAATGTGGATGCGTTCCATAACTCAGAACTTACCCTAGAATGGAAAGTTGTCCTGATTATTCAAAAAAATAAACTTATATGATTTATATTTTTTTATGGAATAATGTATAAAATATTTTTTTTATAGTTTTTACTAAATTAACTACTTCTTCATATGGTGGCTTAATAGTTTTGTATATTTTATTAATTTCAATTGTTACTATTTTTCATCTCACCTGTTTTTAACTGCTATATCTATATTATTATTTATATATTCCACAAATGTAAACTTTAATGGAAATACATGAATAAGAAATAAATTATTATTCCAAATAGATATAAATTTCAATCTAGGCTATACAGTATAATGCTAGTGTTGTTAAAAATACAATGGATATTAATGTCTATGTGAATTATATGTGTGACACACAAACACACAAATCACTGTGTCTTTTTAACACTATAGGATGTGATATACAGCTTCCTGCTGAAATGGAATAACCCTTCATTTCAATTGCCCCTTCAATTCACTAGTCTCTTCAATTTTACCTCTTCTAATATCACGAAGTGGGAAATTATAACTTCTGCTAAAATCACGAAGTGGGAAATTAGCTTCTTCTAAAATCACGAAGTGGGAAACTAACTTCTTCTAATATCACGAAGTGGGAAATTAACTTCTTCTAATATCATGAAGTGGGAAATTAACTTCTTCTAAAATCACGAAGTGGGAAATTAACCTCTTCTAAAATCACGAAGTGGGAAATTAACTTCTTCTAAAATCACGAAGTGGGAAATTAACTTCTTCTAAAATCACTAAGTGGGAAATTAACCTCTTCTAAAATCACGAAGTGGGAAATTAACTTCTTCTAAAATCACGAAGTGGGAAATTAACTTCTGCTAAAATCATGAAGTGGGAAATTAATCTTTTCTAAAATCACGAAGTGGGAAATTAACTTCTGCTAAAATCACGAAGTGGGAAATTTACCAAACTCCACTATATTACTTTTTTGTCTTTTTCTAAATTATCGAAACAAAAAGTTTTACAATAATTTTTCAACAGTTGGTCTCGAAACTAAAAAGGGGGAAAAAATTCACTTAGTAAAATAGCATTAACATTTGAATGGGTAACCTTTCTATTATTCTATTTATTTTCCTCTACCCGAATTTATTTCCCTTTAATATGAGTTTATATTTAAATCTTATTAATAACTTTCGTACCAAATGATTATACCTTCAATAAATCTCTCCTAAATAAGCCTAATAGTCCAATTTACCACATTACATTTTCTAGTTCGAATTGTGTGAGTGTATTAAAGCAATGCTTTAAATATTATAAAGCACATGCCATAAATAAAGGGCATTAGCTTTTTATGTCACTCTGAGATTACGGTAGACATAGGTTTAAATCCCATAGGTAGTATATTATGATTAGGGGCTCTATGGTAGCAACACAGCTAGGAAGGAAGTCGAGTTAAGCATTTTTGTTGAGGTTAATAAAGCCAATTTATTTGCTTAGGTAGGTAGAGTGAATGTTGTACATTTTGTAGTAGGGTAAATTACGAATTATCGGTCAGTTTCATATCATCGGTCATATAAGAAAAAACGATATTATAATTGTTATTTTTTTTTAGTTGGTATCCATGATACCTGCAGGTATCATGGATACCAACTAAAATAAAAATTAAATAACAATTGTAATATCGTTGTTTTCTTATATGACCGATGATATGAAACTGACCGATAATTCGTAATTTACCCTAAGCTGAATCGGAAAGATCGTAAAAATATTAAAATAATATATGTTCTTGAAAGATATATACTATAGTGAAAAATGTTCTATAAATATCACCAATTTACATTTAAATATAATAGGCATTTTTCTTTAAAATTGTTATATATGGTTGATATAGGTACATATTAACGTATAATATTTATTAATTATATCCAAAATTATGTATCAAGATTGTACATACATTAGATCATTTAATTTTATTCAGTAATTTATTTATAAGGAGATGCATCAGTTTATTTAAATTAGTCGTGTATGTATAAACTTTAAGAGAATGTTCCCTGCTTAATCTTCTATTGCCCCACCATAACTTTCTCCCTGGGTGCACAAATATATTCTAGGTGAATATAGAATTTCATATATATTCGACATAGTAGCAAACGGAATTTGTTATCTACAATTGAAGATCAATTTAAATTCGTAAGCTCCTATTACCACCATATCTCCCACTTCAATCTATTCATGAATATTGGTAAGGTTCCCTTTAAACTCAATTAAATGCCACTTTATGAGCTAATAAAATCACTCGAGAGAATGGAGAACCTAATGGAAAAAGTGGCTTTCTACCAAAAATAGTACAGAACCACCAAATTAAATAGGAGACTAATCGACGATTAGGTTGTCTTTTTGAAATTCCGTGCACATAAATATATGTGTTTCTGCGGGTAACCCAATCGTTGCACCGTGTATGCCAACATCGGACTTAACGTTTGGACCATCTTTCTTCCCTTGGCCCATTACCGTCCCAATGAAAGAAGATTAGTGCAATCGTGACCACATGCTCGGGCATATCTGATTGAATTGTATGTTTTTAATGTAGAGACCGCGTGATGTCCTTCCATACGTTTTCTTTGGTATTCCGACCACACAAGAAGATCTGGGCGGAGCTATAGCGGACCAATCGCAGAGCTGTAAGCCATGTGAAATCTAGGGTTTTCTGAGCTCAACCGCAAGGGGGCCACCAATGGCAGACCAGGGATCCAGGGACTGTGATAGCTATGCCCAATTGTACAATGAAAGGAGTCTATTTTCAAAAACCAATGACTGGAAAGATTTCTGGATACTATAGAAGACTTATAGAGCTCTCTGGAACTAAAAAAAGATCATCCCAGTCAGAGATTTAGCCATTTAGATAATGAGTTTATCCTCAAGGGGCTGTGGAAGATAAATAAAATAGGTTGATTCATGTGGGTAGAGCATTTCAGTCCTTTGTGCCTTTCTAAATAAAGAGTACACATCTCTCTTTTTAACCTTTCCAAATGATCGGCATATAAATCATTGGATGTTGAATGTGTGCTTTGCAGATGGCATCTCGGTGCCTTTATATGGAATCACGATCCGTCACTTGATTTCAAACTGAGTGATAATATCTCGTCGAAAGAGTCATTATTGGGTATTCCTCTCTGTCGACTTTTTTTTAACGGAGAATTGATCGATCTTTGTGCATCATGGGAAAGATTAATGAGTTAATTGGAAAAGCTTCGTGGAGTAACTGACTTGCCGTCTGTAGCTTGAAAACCTGTAATCGAAGCATGGCAACATTTTCATATGGAATCAAGTATAGGGATAGATAAAGCTCATATGGATAATAAATAAATATTGATTGATTTTCATTAATGTACTATTTATTTTTAGACTGAATATCATAGAAGATTATGTAGATTTCTCTTTTAATCTTCTATGGCCCCATCATATCTGAGCTGTAATTTCATAAAGTAAAATTACCTTTTAAAATTGGTTTTAATAGTTCTTGCAATATAGGAATAGGATATGTTCTGTTAGCTATAATGTATAAGCAGCATTAATGATAGTTTTCGTTATTCTTATAACTTTTGAGTAATATCATGGGATCGCATGTAGAATCGGCTCCTCAAACTTGAATAGAGTGATGATTCAACGAATCAACATTTGGTAGGTACATAATGGGTTCTAGGTCCTTTCGTCGAAAACACATTCGCCCGCACGACACTTTCACCGAATGACACTTTCGCCGAAAAAATGATAATTATGCAGTGAAGTATACATTTTGTCACTATCAAACCTGGCGAGGGAAGGAGGGAGGGGGGGGGGTGCATCTCTTTATTATTATAATTTACTTGTTTAAATTAAAGAATTAAAGATTTTATTTCAATATATGTTACAAATAAAAGATAGCTATAAATCCTCTTCAATTTAACCATGTAGGTTTTCGAAAATGTTAAACAGCTTTTTGTACAATAATCACGTTTCCAAATTAAGTCTAAATATAATTTAAATTATTTACAAATAGAAGATGAAAATGCCTGAAAATCTACGTCATACAAATTATGATTTAACTTTCATTTTGTATTGGTACCTTTAAAACCGGCAGTTATCAATGATACTAATTAAAATAACAGTTAAACAATAGATTTTTTTCTTTATATAGGTACTTATGATCAAAATTGATCGAACCTTACCGACCAATAAAGCTTGTCGCCTACCTAATGAATCAGATGAAGAATCAGAAATAATCTAACCCATACATTTGAACATAAAACTAACGCCCACCTATTCGGATCGGAAACGAAACGATGCGTCGGATCGGAACGGAAACGACGCGGATATCTTGAAAAGAATATTTTTCTGATATACAGTGAAACTCCTGAGTTATGAAGTATTGGTTCCTTCATAACTGAGAGTCACTTCATAATTCGTGTGCAGTGAGAGTTTTCTGTGATTAAAATCATAGAAATTTTTTGTCATTGAGGGATAACTATGACAAATATTATTCTTATGTGGATGTGCTGAG
>CANNZV010006540.1:0-17132 GCA_947561585.1 Caprella mutica | reverse complement strand
GACTTGAATACTCTGTAGTTTGTACTCCATTTAATGTTTATGTACTCGTACTGTCCTTTTTTTCTTCCAATAAAGATTATCATTATCATTTAGAAAAAGAAATTTCTACCAAATAATAAGCGATAATATTTACCTACTGTTTGTATGTTTTTAACGTTAAACCAATATTTATTACTAATAAAATATATTCAATGAAATTCAACATCAAATTCCCTATATTCTGTTTAATATCTAAGAGTATCAGAAATAAATCAGTCTGCCGACGATTCGATTAGGTATAATTTTCTACGAGTAAACATATAAGTACCAGTTTACTATAAATTCTCTTTTGAGGGGACACTAATGCAAATATAAGAGAGCAAAAACTTAGAAGATATAGCTAAATTCAAAGAGAAGACAGAAATATTATTAATAAATATTAAAAAAGTGATTATTGGCACAAATAATGATGTGATAAAAACTGTAAAATAATTATTTTGTGCTATAGCTAGCTACTGTGCAAGAACAACTATAAGTTAGGTATTTAGCTACTACACATTTAAATAGTAGTGAAACAATGGAATAAAGACAATTGAATAACAGTCGATCTATCTTGATTATTTAGTTTCTAAAAATAACTTACATCAAGATTGGTGTCCATACAATGGTATTTTGAGGTGAGGATTGAGAGAATTTCCCACCTACATATGTGCCTCTAAAGTAAATGACTGGCACTCTGAACAACAGGACTTTACGCAGGTTAACATTTTCAATCTAGAATAAATTTACTGAAATAATACCTAAATTTAAAATGAAGAGATTTTTTTACTTTTTACTATCTCAAATATAGCTCCCATTCATTTTCATGAATGAATTATTTTGAAATTTATTCTAAGGTATCTATAGTGACAGGTCTCCAAGCTATTTTTGTGGTACATTACATTTAGATACTAATTTCCTTCATTTTCTGAATAATTGGTTTCTGGAATCAATTTTTATAAATTAAATTGGTAATCACAATTTAAATTAATTTGACGAATTTGTAAACTTTAGTTAATAATTAGATCAAAAAGTGTAAAAGCCAACAGCATCTGGTGTTCCCAGGCGGTCACCCATCCAAGTACTAACCAGACCCAACGTTGCTTAACTTCGCTGATCGGACGAGAAGCGGTGCATTCAACGTGGTATGGCCGTTGGCAGAGGATAAAAAATGTAATTTTTGCGTGACTTGTCACAATTCATTATATGAATTGACAAAAAATATATTTAATGCTGAATATCATCGAGCTAGAGATACATGAAAAATGACTAAATTTTATTCATCTTGAGAAATAAGAATAGATTACGTTATATACATGCAACCAGATTAAGTATTATATGTTTTATTACCAGGTAATGAAAAGACTAATGAAAGTATAATTGTTGCAAGACTCCTCGTTTCTGCCAAAGACGTTTTTGAAATAAAACAGGTCCGGGTAGATGTTCAAATATTTGTAGACGTCTGTCTGGTGTAGGGTATATAACTGTAATAACATTATTTATTTAATGATATTGTTTCGCCCGGAAGTTTTCAAGTGAAACTTTGAATGGACTTGAATACTCTGTAGTTTGTACTCCATTTAATGTTTATGTACTCGTACTGTCCTTTTTTTCTTTCAATAAAGATTATCATTATCATTTAGAAAAAGAAATTTCTACCAAATAATAAGCGATAATATTTACCTACTGTTTGTATGTTTTTAACGTTAACCCAATATTTATTACTAATAAAATATATTCAATGAAATTCAACATCAAATTCCCTATATTCTGTTTAATATCTAAGAGTATCAGAAATAAATCAGTCTGCCGACGATTCGATTAGGTATAATTTTCTACGAGTAAACATATAAGTACCAGTTTACTATAAATTCTCTTTTGAGGGGACACTAATGCAAATATAAGAGAGCAAAAACTTAGAAGATATAGCTAAATTCAAAGAGAAGACAGAAATATTATTAATAAATATTAAAAAAGTGATTATTGGCACAAATAATGATGTGATAAAAACTATAAAATAATTATTTTGTGCTATAGCTAGGTACTGTGCAAGAACAACTATAAGTTAGGTATTTAGCTACTACACATTTAAATAGTAGTGAAACAATGGAATAAAGACATTTGAATAACAGTCGATCTATCTTGATTATTTAGTTTCTAAAAATAACTTACATCAAGATTGGTGTCCATACTATGGTATTTTGAGTTGAGGATTGAGAGAATTTCCCACCTACATATGTGCCTCTAAAGTAAATGACTGGCACTCTGAACGACAGGACTTTACGCAGGTTAACATTTTCAATCTAGAATAAATTTACTGAAATAATACCTAAATTTAAAATGAAGAGATTTTTTTACTTTTTACTATCTCAAATATAGCTCCCATTCATTTTCATGAATGAATTATTTTGAAATTTATTCTAAGGTATCTATAGTGACAGGTCTCCAAGCTATTTTTGTGGTACATTACATTTAGATACTAATTTCCTTCATTTTCTGAATAATTGGTTTCTGGAATCAATTTTTATAAATTAAATTGGTAATCACAATTTAAATTAATTTGACGAATTTGTAAACTTTAGTTAATAATTAGATCAAAAAGTGTAAAAGCCAACAGCATCTGGTGTTCCCAGGCGGTCACCCATCCAAGTACTAACCAGACCCAACGTTGCTTACCTTCGCTGATCGGACGAGAAGCGGTGCATTCAACGTGGTATGGCCGTTGGCAGAGGACAAAGAATGTAATTTTTGGGTGACTTGTCACAATTCATTATATGAATTGACAAAAAATTATCTTAAGCTGAATATATTCGAGCTAGAGATATATGAAAAAATGACTAAAGTTTATTCATCTTGAGAAATAAGAATAGATTACGTTATATACATGCAACGAGATTAAGTATTATCTGTTTTATTACCAGGTAATGAAAAGACTAATGAAAGTATAATTGTTGCAGGACTCCTCGTTTCTGCCAAAGACATTTTTGAAATAAAACAGGTCCGGGTAGATGTTCAAATATTTGTAGACGTCTGTCTGGTGTAGGGTATATAACTGTAATAATATTATTTATTCAATGATATTGTTTCGCCCGGAAGTTTTCAAGTGAAACTTTGAATGGACTTGAATACTCTGTAGTTTGTACTCCATTTAATGTTTATGTACTCGTACTGTCCTTTTTTTCTTTCAATAAAGATTATCATTATCATTTAGAAAAAGAAATTTCTACCAAATAATAAGCGATAATATTTACCTACTGTTTGTATGTTTTTAACGTTAAACCAATATTTATTACTAATAAAATATATTCAATGAAATTCAACATCAAATTCCCTATATTCTGTTTAATATCTAAGAGTATCAGAAATAAATCAGTCTGCCGACGATTCGATTAGGTATAATTTTCTACGAGTAAACATATAAGTACCAGTTTACTATAAATTCTCTTTTGAGGGGACACTAATGCAAATATAAGAGAGCAAAAACTTAGAAGATATAGCTAAATTCAAAGAGAAGACAGAAATATTATTAATAAATATTAAAAAAGTGATTATTGGCACAAATAATGATGTGATAAAAACTATAAAATAATTATTTTGTGCTATAGCTAGGTACTGTGCAAGAACAACTATAAGTTAGGTATTTAGCTACTACACATTTAAATAGTAGTGAAACAATGGAATAAAGACAATTGAATAACAGTCGATCTATCTTGATTATTTAGTTTCTAAAAATAACTTACATCAAGATTGGTGTCCATACTATGGTATTTTGAGGTGAGGATTGAGAGAATTTCCCACCTACATATGTGCCTCTAAAGTAAATGACTGGCACTCTGAACGACAGGACTTTACGCAGGTTAACATTTTCAATCTAGAATAAATTTACTGAAATAATACCTAAATTTAAAATGAAGAGATTTTTTTACTTTTTACTATCTCAAATATAGCTCCCATTCATTTTCATGAATGAATTATTTTGAAATTTATTCTAAGGTATCTATAGTGACAGGTCTCCAAGCTATTTTTGTGGTACATTACATTTAGATACTAATTTCCTTCATTTTCTGAATAATTGGTTTCTGAAATCAAATTTTAAAACTTAAATTGGTTATTACACTTTAAATTAATTTGACGGATTTGTAAACTTTAGTTAATTAGATCAAAAAGTGTAAAAGCCAACAGCATCTGGTGTTCCCAGGCGGTCACCCATCCAAGTACTAACCAGACCCAACGTTGCTTAACTTCGCTGATCGGACGAGAAGCTGTGCATTCAACGTGATACCGTTGGTAGAGAAGACTGAATGTAATTTTTGACTGACTTGTCACAATTCATTATATGAATTGACAAAAATTTTATTTAATGCTGAATATCATCGAGCTAGAGATGCATGAAAAATGACTAAATTTTATTCATCTTGAGAAATAAGAATAGATTACGTTATATACATGCAACCAGATTAAGTATTATCTGTTTTATTACCAGTATGATAATGTTGGTTAATAATTACCATTTTCAAACATGTGATACCACACTTATATTGCATCCGGTATTGCCATTGAATTTAATGTTGATAAATACTGGTATGGACTTATGAGAATTTAAAATGAAATAGAAATTAGAATATTCTCTTGATAATGATTTTAGTTCAGCATATACCCGAAATATTCCCGTTTTAATA
This sequence comes from Caprella mutica, assembly GCA_947561585.1. Classification (NCBI taxonomy): domain Eukaryota; kingdom Metazoa; phylum Arthropoda; class Malacostraca; order Amphipoda; family Caprellidae; genus Caprella; species Caprella mutica. The sequence goes on along the minus strand of CANNZV010006540.1, from coordinate 12,435 downwards.
ATTTTATAAAAGCCCCTGTTAGTATTTGATGAGCTTTAAATACGGTTGGTATGAATTGCATTTCCAGTACTAGATAGTTGGTCTCGATAATTTGTAATTATTTAAAGAGGAGTCATGTCGTATGGCGGATCTATTTTTGCCGCAACTAATAATAATGATAATTGAAATAAGTACAATATTCGAATACTTCGGAAGTGTCAGCAAGCTGTAGATTCCATTTGAAGTTTGCAAGTTGTTCTCGGGAACGGTCCTTTCAATATGGGTGATTATACGATAATTAATCTACGTTAGGAATGGAAATATCTATATCCCCCAAACATGGTTTACTTTTATATATTCATAAATAATGCCAAAGTGATATACCGAAATAATGGTACACTATCGAGCAAATGGAATATATTGCACATACCTGAATACCGAGCCATCTTATTACTTAACATTTAAAATGAGGGCATTTTGCAATTTTATCGGGTGAGGGGAATATGTACTACAATTCAAATATGAAAATAACTACGTATTTATTTCTACAAAAATCTCAAGAATAACATGTCTTCTAAGGGTTTTGAATTTCTATAATTGCTTACTTCCCGTCGGTAACCAACCCTCTCAGAAAACCGTTTATACCATCTAACCAAATTGTATGTTTCTATATCCCTATGTGTTTGTATCCAAAGTAGGCCTATTTGTTTGATTTTCTGATTGTACCCTCATAGGCCTAAGTTTTAGTCTCGTCTGCCTAAATACTTGTTTAAGTCTGAATTGGCACGACACTAGCTGGGGTAGGACATAATCATATACTGTTCTACCCTCTATTCCGATCATTCTCATAACCATATTTGCCAAACAGTGTATTTTTATATTTGTGCCTATGATAAAATTGAACCGGTCATTACCCGCTTTCATTTCCTGTGTAATTGATAGACATTAATTAGATCAGTTACTGAATTATGGAAATAAAGAATAAACAATTGGTTCTGAAGGGATTAATTCACATATGTATATTCCCATTAAAATTTGAGAGTCTAGTGTCAATTCTCAAACCCAAGAAGTGATCATAACAAAGGCTTTCCAATTAGTTTAAGTTGTGCGAACAAAGAAATCGATATCGATCAAAAGTTTCGTCCCTAAGGAACACAACGGTGTATGGAAGATACCACTTTCTGATATATTTCATTGAATATCATTCAATTTAAACTGACAAATAGGTGAAACACACTGTATACACTTTAATACTATAATACTAAGGGAGCAGGATCAAATTAACTATGAGCTAGTAACCAAGTGGCCTGCATCATTGGAATCTACAATTGCATTCGCCAATGCCTTCTCCATCAAATTCTACGCATAGATCATTGCCAAGGTAACTAACTTAATTAATTTAAATAATTATTAATACATAATTTTATTTTTTATTTAAACATTAAATAATTTTTAAAAGAAAGTTTTATTCTTTATTTAAATCCTTACAGGCAATAATGACGTAAATTCTAATCAAATACAAAAACTTAGTCACATATTTTTTATAAATGTTCAGATATAAGAACACCAGGAGCCACTTTTTATCCACAGGAAGAAGCCACAGACTTCCGTCTTCTTATTCGTTTCACTATAGATTACCTGGTAGTTGAAATAACATTTGAATATCTTTCAAGTACTGGTGTAAGAAAATTTCTTAGTGATCATTATCCTTAAAATAAATGGAATTGCATAAAATTAAATTAGTTATTAGCATACAGAAGAATCTTTACCTTAATAGCAGAGTTTTGAACGACCCTGAAGTTGGAGACAATGGGAGAGTCATTAGTAATGTCTCTCAGTTTGCGAAATTCAGTAAGCTGAAGTAAGATAAAATTAAATCTTATAAGAAAGATACTATATCACAATCATATAAACAAATATATTTTACAAATATGTTTGAGCAAGGAATAGTGATTCAAACCTGAGCGATTGAAACTGTTAGTCTGTTAGCGAAGACTGTCCAAATAACGGATTCATAGCAAAATGGAGCGGTCATACTACCATAGTAGCGGTAGAACTTGGATGTGTCAGATGGGAGGAATGAACTCAACGCAGGGATAGATGAGTCGGAGATAAAGTGTTCAGCTTCAAGAAAGAAATTTCGTTTGAATGAAATGAAATATTCCATTGATTAATGAAAACAGTAAGTCAATGTTGCGATTTTTACCCACATTCTCCCTCCAAAATATTTGGAAGTTTCGCAACCAAAGGTTCAAGAGCATTGTTTGCTGGTCCAACATCGTACAATATACTTAGGACTGCAAAACCGTCTGGCTTATCGGAAGCTGTGGCCACATTTCCATAGGCTGTGTTCCAGTGATACAATTGCAATTCAAGCGCATATCTTCATGAGTATATGTAAAAAAGTGCTTAAACGTTCTATTGTGGGACTTTGAATCTGTATTTGATTGAAATATAAAAAACTTACTGATGTCCATCCACTAGATGTTCAGAACCCTTATTGTCGCTGAGACTTCCCCAATGAAATTGCAAGAATAGGAATTCGTAAGTTGATGCAAGTCCTCCACCAGACAAAAGTGGAGCTGGATCTCCCAAAAGTAAATTTGCTGTGAATAAAAGTTTAGAATTGATTCGTTGAGAAGACCATAAAGTATGTTTTCAGTACTTTTTTATTATAACGGTAAAGATAACTATTAAATTTCATACCAATTATATAATTCTTGTGGAAAAAAACATTAAGTCTCAATTATTAAATAATTGAGAACTTAACACAATAATTATGCATAAATTAGCACTTTCACTTTTGTGTAAATAGTTTTTACCTGTAGACATAACATTGACTAGAGTAACTCTATCTGATTTCGTGTCGTAGCTGGTGAAGTTGAAAGATTCCAGATTTCTTTTCTTTGCATCTCTAGAGATGATATTAATGGGTGATTGCATTTCTCCAGAACAGTTTTCATCCCAAGCACCTTGATCTGAAAAACAAAAACTCGTTTATCAAATCAAGTTGCCGCAATCATTTTTTTGGTAATCACAGACTAAAGTAAAATTATGAAAAATTCTAAACAGACTATAATTATTCTGGATTGTGTTTTCTATCTCGATCATTGTGATCTAAATTTATAATCCGCAAAATTAATAAATAATTAAAATCTCAATTTTTTTTGTTTTAATCATAGCTGATAATTTCAGTTCACAATGTACGTCCATGGTTATCCATGGCTTCTCAGCTTACCAGAGTACGTCCATGCAGATACTGAAAAAGATGGAATTAATCTTAGATTATATATCATCCAAATACTCGAGTATATTATTATAGTTGCATATGAATTATTAGATTATCAGATAGATAGACTAATTCCTAAATATTTTTCACCTTCAGTCAAAACTGCAACAATTAGAACAACACAAATAATCCCCTGGAACATCTTCAGAAATCTGAAATTGTATACATTATCATCCAATATTTATATCATTCAAACTTTATGTATTTCAATCTCAAATATCTACGTGCCTAATGTTAAAGTTCTTGGTATCCTTTTAGTAAGTAGTTTAGAGTTTCCTAGCATATAAGAGTTAACTGCGTGTTATTTTTCTAACTCGATTAATTCGAATTTGAAAACTTCAAATCCGTGAACCAAAAGGAAGTTTTTAAAAATCTCTGACCAAATAATTTGGACAATGTTTAAATATACATAAACCTATAATTTCACCAATAGTTTTTCTCAGATATATGACAACGATATTTTTAAAGGATATATAGTTACTAAATCTGCATTACCTCCCAGTTTCTTTCTCACCTTTTTCACCACAATATTATATGTTCCTGATGGCTGTGAAAGTGTAACTGACGATACGTACCTCTTCGCAGTAGGATTTTATTCACAAGAATTTACATTTGTACCCTACTTTATTGGAGGTTTAATTGCCCTGCAAATTTACATTAATGGACTTTTGTTCTCTAATAAATTGGAAGTTTAATTGCTGTATTTACATTAATATTCAGACACATTTGTCTCTATCATTTTAATGTAGTCAATACTGGATATTATGTCATATGAAGGGCCACAAGCCAAAGTCTCTTAACCGCAAAAATCGGGTTGCTCAAGGTAAAGTCTCTTAAGCGCTTAGCACCAGTGAAAACGGTACAATTTTGATGTGCTAAGCGCTTAACACTCACGTAAAACGGTTGGAGTTAGCGGCAAACAAGAGTCTCTTAACCGCATCTCATTGCATAGAAAACGAAGCGCAGACATAGAAAACGAAGTATATATATAGCTAATTTTTGCAATGTTATTTATGGGAGTGTATATATACAATAATTATGGATAATGAATCGTAATAACTTTTCACGTAATAATAAAGTATAGGTTTTGTCCGGAAAGAATGATTCATTCGATGAAAAGTACGTAAATTGAATCAGGAATATCAAAAAACCATTAGGTATAAAAAATAATATTTTTATTAATTTTAAAACTACCTATGTATTTATTAATAAACTCATTCAGTTCCTTGAAATATATTTGGAGTAGATACAGCTTATGCTGTGAATCTATATATAGTATAAAACACTTAGCCGAACTATTTCTCAAACAATTAAATCTGTTTGAAGATACTGGAATCTACAAAAAGTTTTTATAAAGGGTTCGAAACTGTATACCAATCATTACGCTTAGCTTTTGTTTGTCAACCCTTTTGTTACCGCCTAATTCGGCACGAATTTCAAGACCATTCTATTGTGCTTTAGATCTGTAACACTGTAGAGATTTGAAATTAGAAATACCTATACCTAGTTTAAATTGTAAATCTAGGTCCAAAAACTTATTATTAACATTGAGAATCCGCTCAAAATATGTTTGTATAACAAAACCTCTTCATCAGGTAAGTCGTCACTCGTCTCTTGATATTTTGAGTTTGAAAATGTACCTGGGGTAAGCCAATCTACCTAATTAGGTAGCAAGATTGGTAGTTTAATTTGTTTTATATCCTGAAGTACTACTTAGGTATGGCTTATAACCTAAAATTACAAAATATTAGGTAGGTATATAGGTAGCACCGTAGCTATTATGTCATGCTTCAGAGGCTGGAAAATTGTAGGTACCTAAGCCAATTTTTGAGCCAATAAATTTCACAAAAATTCTGAGCTAAGCCAATTTGGCTCATTTTGTAGATTTCAAGCCAAAATTGACATAGGAACATAAGAAATAATTCAAAATTGTATGCCAATTAGGTAGGTATACCTACTTACCTACTTTATCAGAGTAATGACCTTTTGAAATCTAAGACAATTAATTGGCTTTAACTCTTTAACCTACTTTAACCTACTCTAAAACATGGCTAGTATGTACTATGTAGGTTACCTGCCTCTCTGAGCTCTCTAGACTCTATGTAGTTAAATTGAGAGATACTAGTTTAGTAGGAGTAGGACCCAGTAAAGAGTCTGGTCTGTATATCATGGTCTTCCCTTTTAAAAATAATATTCCAGCAAAGTCGGTGGATTTTTAGCTATTTATTCCTATATTATCATTAATTTTCGGTGGAAAAATGGGTAAAATCACTAAAATGTTGGTGGATCAGCCAAATTACTGGAAATTTATGGTGGATTTTTTCAGCTTTTTCAAAAAGTCAGTGGAATTTTGTGCACCAAATACAGAATGCCGGCCCCAGCCCGGGACCCGGCCAGTTAATAAACTTTTATATAAACCCCAGCCCAGCCCCCAGGTACTAACTACCTAGTGGCTCACTGGCTAGTACCTATTAAAACTTATGTCCATCCATGTCACAGAGTAGCTATGTCAGTTAAAGCCGATTAATTGGCTTATATTTCAAAAGGTAAAAATCAGATACCTATTCCTAATTGGCTTAAAATTATAAATTAATTCCTATGTTCCAACTTCCAATGTTAATTTTGGCTTGAAATCTTCAAAAAAGAAAAATGAGCCAAATTGGCTTACAATTTACCAGCCTCTGAAATATGGATGACTTGTATGTCCATTCTTGCTATTTTATTTGTGAGTTAATGACAATTATTTTGAGCAAATTAAGAACTTATCAGTCTGTATTTGGTGCACAAAATTCCACTGACTTTTTTCTGAAAGTTAAAAAAAATACATCAACAATTTCCAAAAATTTGGCTGATTTTCCACTAAAAAGTGAAAATTAATGGTTACATAGGTAGGAATAAAGAGCAGCAACAGCTAGAAATCCACTGACTTTGCTAGAATTTTATTTTCAAAAGAGCAAAATTCCACCTAAATGTTGGTGGAATTTTCCATAAAATACAGTCTGGTTCAGACAGACGACAGTAGAGACAATTCTACTAGTTATTCTTGCCTCTAGGTAGTCCTACAATTAGTACAATCATACAATGTTTTTTAGGATAGAATTTATGACAATTGAGCCTAGCTCAGGTTAGCTTAAGACCAAAGTAAAATAGTATATCTCTTTGTTCCATAAACTCTCCATTTGTCTCTGCATTTCTCTTCAAAAATTACCAAATTTCTCTCCAAAATGACCAAATTATCAAAAAATCTCCCCAAAATAACATTTTAAATGTAGTGTAACATAAGAGAAAAATAGGTATTTCTCTTCATTTGCAATTGAAGGGCTCAAAATAACTATAAGTCTGGCACAAACTCGCCATTAAAATGGCGAGTTCGCCTCAGTTTGGACATGCTTTATTACCTGGAGGCTGGAGCTTAAATCTTGAAGGGACAAATAGCTAGAGAGTTTATGAACATTACTATTTTACCTGGAGCTGGAGTTAGTGGAATAGGTAGGACCTAGTATGAGTGTATGAGTAACCAGTCTGTAAAGTGTGGTAAATCTGTCTCAAAAAAATTCAAATCTGTCTCCAAAATGACCAAACTTTTGCAAAATGTCTCCAATAAAAACACAAATACATGTAAACATTGGAATTGATTAGGAAAATTAATTATTTTCCCTCAAAATTTGTCTCCAAAGGTCTTCGGGAATATGAATGCGCTTTGCAGACTGGATGACTCAGGATGAGTAGTATTCGATTATCTGTTTCTTGTTTCATTATTAAATATTCATAGCGTAGCTAAATTATATAGGTAGGTTTCTAGGCGCTATCTGTAATTTTATAAAAAACTACTTGGTATTATAAATTTATGTACCTAATAAGGCTAATATCAATATCTAAGCAGAGTTGAGGCTGTTATTTATAACTCAAAAATTTCAGATATCCTAGCCCATTCTGCATAATGTAGCTTCTTTCAGTGACTTTAGTGTCTCCTGACTTTCAGATATTCTAATTTGATGTGAAGTTGAGCTCATGCTATTAAGCTCAGCTTATCAGCAGATTCCCAGTCAGCTAGCAGAAAATGGGACATTTTTAAGATTTTCTGAAATTCTGTGTGAACAATCTCTAATTTTCTCCTATATTTACAGTTATACTGAGAACAGAAGCCTAAATGGAGGATTTATTTTTGAACACTTTATAGTTTTGTAATGGCCTGTCTTGGCAGATTCCCAGACTGTACGAACTGATAAACTGTTCTCCAAGAAATCTTTACCTCTTATTTTGCTACTTGTTCTCGGCTTAATAATGTAAAATAGTAAAAATACATGTAGCTAAATATAATTAGTATAGGGGGATACGATTATTAATTCATATTAAGGATTGTTGTCATAGGAAATGTTGAGAATGTCCTATATTTTGCAGACTGAGATGCGGGCAGATTCTATCAACTTGTTACCATAATATCTTGGTCTTTTCTCCAGCCTTTGAAGAATAGTTAAGACTGATGGGCATTAGCTAAAATTGATTACCAACTAAATAGACCTAGAGTATGATAGTATGGGAATTTTTCAACATTTTCTGTACTTACAATGTTTAATTTTCTTATATTTACATGTATTTTACAATTTACTGAGAACAGAAAGCAAAATAGAGGATTTCTTGAACACTTTACCAGTTCTTGCAGTGTAGACTTAGGATATTAGTTATTATTTACTTTAAGTTTTAACCTAGCTACTTACCTAGACACTTTTTTGTTTCTTTCACAGTTAAATATAGTTTTTCCCCTTTGAAAATAATATTCCAGCAACGTCGGTGGATTTCTAGCTATTAATTCTTATGCTTACTATTAATGCTTATGTTTATCATTAATTATTGTTTACTATTAATTAAATTGGAAATAAGCTATTGGATTTTTTTCAGCTTTTTGAAAATGCAAGTGGGTTCTTGTGCACCAATTACATACTGGGTTATGATCAAAAGTTTGTTGTTATATTGATAATTCAACATTTAATTTCAAATATTCATTTGTACTAAAATTTGAACTAATTATTCTTATAAGAAAATATTGCTATAAATAATAGTCTGAAAACCACTATCAAAAATTATTTAGTCCAACAAGTTAATTTTACAGACTAAATACTCTCTATTATGAAGTTTCCATTAATTTAATTTTATTAAAATATTAAGCTTAGAGTAGCTACACCCTAAAATAAAAATACTTAAGTACAAAAAATAAAACCAACCTAATTGGGAGAATTAACCTTCCAAACTATTGATTATTGACTTTTTGAAGTATGTTTGAATCTGTTATTTGTTATTTATTATTATTTTTATTGTAAAATCTAGATTACAGTGATTGGTTTAATTAAAGATATATTTTGTTAAGTAGAACATATATACCTAAGTAGTATGTTGTTGAAGTATTGGCTACTAGAAAATAATCTATGGTGCTGTTTGTCAGTGTCTTGCAAAAAGTTCAAAATACAATAAAATATGGCTGGTAATAGCTACCAGCCTAACATTGCTCACACCACTGCATAACAGGTTACTTAGGCAAATAGGCAGTATTTGCTCCACAGTATTTGGCCCACTTTTGAAAATTAGGACTTTACTGATGAATTGATTACCTAACTCCGAAGTTTTGCTGATTTCAAAATATTAAGATTGAATTGATGCAAATTTTATAAAACTAAGTATTTATCCTCCAAAATTCATTTGTTGGCGAGCAGAATTTTTCAAAGTGGGTCATGGCTTGTAACTTGTAGCCAAAATCTTGATGAGAGTGAGTAAAATTTGAAAATGGGTTTCATTTCTTTCGTGCCACCCAGTATATTACAGATTTTTTTAAATAATTTTTTATTTTGGTGTATCAAATATTGATGAGATATTACATAGCATACTTTATAAGTTTGGGTAAGATAAGAATGATGAGTTTAGGTATCTTAACATGCTTACAGTAAAACCTATATTGTTAGTTAAATAGCCAATTTAATTTGGATAGAACTGGAGTACCAAACTTCGATCCATATTACTAATTGAAGTATAATTATGAGCAAAATGCTTAATAAGTCCAGTATTTTCATTTTCAAAAATATATATATTTGAAATTGCTAAAGAATTTCTCTCCATTCTAACATTGAAATGAATTTGAAAATCCTCAGCTAAAGAGTTAATTTGTAGATTCATGTACATAATAACAGTCTTGCCTATTGAGAGCATCAAAGCAAGTAAAGTAGCTACTTATCATTCCAATTTAATCATTTTTCACTAAATCCTATCATCGACTAGGGTATTCTACTATTCCATCTCACTTTCCTGCAAACTTTGATCTAACATAAGAACCAATTCAGGTAGAAGCTCCATACTTATACCATCTTTAGATATCATTTCGAAAATGATGTGTACCTATTTTCAATCTTGTATCTCTTGTGGTTAATCATTTAACAGCATACATTTACTAAGAATTAGGGTAATTGCATCGCACTTGTGGGGTAAATAATCGCAGTGATATTATTCCGACGCTAAATTTAATAAGTTATTGTCTATAAATGTGTGATTGGTTTATCTGTCTAAAAATAGTGATTTCATTCAATCTTGCAAATATTTTGCATTGGCTACTGTTATCAAAAAAAGTTGTTTTTAAATTTCAACTATGAATTAAAATATTTGGAAAATGAAATAGAAAATATGACTACTAAACAATTATTTAGCTTATATTCATAAACTTGAAACTCCTTTTTTGTTTTTTGGTTATGGCGGCAATGGGCCATAATGATACGATTTTTAGTGTAGCTACTTATTGGTAGTCAAGTTATTGGTATAAAAATATTCTGAAAAGCTACTCATTTTTGGCTTAAGAATAGGACAGTTGATAATAAAGGTCAACTTAGAGAACAAAAACTTTGAAACCATTTGAAGAAGGAATCTTATGATTATGCAACCTGTTGAAAATATTTTAAATTTTATGTATTGATAATTAAATACAGTAGCTATAATTTATCAATATGCTGTGTGTTGTGTGTCATGAACAGTTATATTTTCTGATCAGTAATATGATTAACAAAATTTCTAAACAATTGTTCCTTTCAGATAAATCTATCAAGACTTGGGAAAGAACATCTCCTGATACTTCACCCTTGGATAACTTGTAGTGTCATCTTGATTTGCTATGTGAGTAGACTTTTCACTGTATATATATGTTGAAGGTAGCTATAGATAATTAAAGTACCGTAACTACATAATAATGTGTCTGAAGTTGGCTAATTGATATTAACAATGATTTTTCTCCTAAAAATGTTCAAAAATTGAATATTTTGAATCATTTTTTTTTTTAATCTCTTTGAATAAGAATTTTGTGTTTAATATTTGTCAAATGATTGCAGCTAAGTTATCTTTCAAATAAATTTTGAACATTTTTTTGTAAATCGAGTCAAATCTAATTATCTAACCAATGTCATAAAATGTTATTCTATTGCCAAAGTAGTTCTATTTTGTCATTACAATTAATCTAAATATAGCAAAGAAAGTTCTTAATTATCTTGATAAAAATGAAGATGGAAAACAATATCTAGCTACTGGGAAATGTGTAGTGAGTTTAAACCTTGTAGCTAATTTGATGCGAAAATTAATATTCAGTATAAAGTACCATCCTCTTTTCATCCAAATAATCTAAAAAAATATAATATTTTCATTTGAACAACTGATCTTTTTTTTTTTTTTTTTATTATGCACAACAGCTAGCTGTTCTAAAGTAAATAGTTTAGTGATGGGAAAGAATAAATAAATATAGAAGTAGACTATTATGAACTCGAGCATTTAGCTTATGCTTATCACAATATACTTAGTTGAATATAGCTAGTTAAAATGGATTTGCATTTACTGTAAATAGAAAAATATTTACATTCAAGTACAGGAAGGTGACTACAAAACCAAGAGCCTTTTGTAGCTTTTTACTCAATACTCACCCTATCTATCTTAAAATGATTTTTATATAACACAGCAGAACAAATCTATTTTAATGATTGTATTAGAATTATATCACACTTAATCAGAGAGCTCCCTTGCAAATTTTTTAAAAGATATAAATTATGTAAGATCACCACAGTTAGGTAACTGTTATCCAAATATTTTTTTCCGAACTGAATTTGCTACTTTTTAATGCATCTAACTTTTTAATGTTATGACCTTTTAATGAATGTATTTTATTTAACAGGTGTGCAACTGTCCCAAGATTGCTCTGCTATGCCTTCAAACATCAGTTATGCCACTGCATACATACATGTGTAGTTTGAGTAGATGCTCCTAATTGTAAGTCATCATCATATTGATCTCATGTAGATGTAATTTAAAGTTAATTGTTTAATGAGTTATATATATGATTAACTAATTCTAAAGCGATTGGTCCAAGATAATGCTTTGGTAACAAATGAGCTTAATAATTAAAATTAGCTGTATTCTCTAATATTGAATGTTAAATTAGAAGTATTTAAAATTTTAAAGTAAGTTCTCAAATTTAAATAAATATGCTAGCTATATGCATTAGCTATATCAAAAATACAATAAATATCTATCTAATTTATTGCATTCAAAATAGCTATATAATTGATCAAAAAATGTAACTAGCTGCTATTTATAACTAGCTATCGGAATTTTACAACAAATATAGAATCTTAATAGCATGTTTTTTATTTTTTGTATCATTATTAAATTATCAATATTGCATCCATACTCATTTTTAGGTACCTCTTCAATTGACCCCAGGAGCTCCGTCTTGAAGCTGTCGATGGTTAATGGAAGAAAAAGGGAGATGCCTCGCTTGGGTTCCAAACTGTTTTGGATTTCTATGTTTATCATTTTTAACGCTACTTGCAGTTTTAGAGTATAGCGCTAGGGTTATGATCTTCAATTACGATGTTAAATTTTTTAGGTAGACTTCGATTAGTATCACATTTTCGTTTACTTTTCCATCCATATGTACAGCCTCCGGTGCTTGTGTCCCTTTCAGTCACATTTCTCGGTGTGAAACTTTAATACTTCTATGAAACAAGCTTTTCTCCATCCAAGTGCATTGTCACTAGACTGGTGATAGGTAACATTGTTAATGGAGCCACTTTTTTTCTGAATGTTTCTCAGAGTCGAAGCAGACGTTAAATCTTCCTTTTAAAAATAATAAAGCTGATAATCAAATG
>CANNZV010006539.1:0-17158 GCA_947561585.1 Caprella mutica | reverse complement strand
GGTTGGTTAGAGGTTGTGGAGGGGAGTGAAATTTCTCTTCCGGTGGGAGTACAAAAAGTTCCAATGACAGTACGTGTCAGTGTCCCGCCTGACGCCGAGTTTGCTGACTATGGTGGAGCTATTAGAATCAGAACTGTTCCCGCTGATGGTGAAGTGGCTCAGGGTGCAGTTAGTATTTCACTAGGAGCGCGTGTTGACATCGACTTGTCCGTCATTGACAAACAGATCCAGGATTTTAGGGTACGAAAAATTTCAGTTGGAGAACTGAACGAAGGAAAAAAGGTTGCTTGGTTGTTCTTCCCAGGAAAAATTCTCTTTGACATGCTGATTGAAAATACTGGAAATGTCGAAATTGCGCCGTCCAACGTAGAGTTTAGAATTTACGATAAAGCTGGAGAGGTGTTGCTTGAAGAGGTAAATCACATCGGAAAAATTAAAACTGTTTCACCGTATGATACTGAAACAGTAACTGCGTCATTACCTACTCGGTTACCAGCTGGAAGCTATATTGCTCGTTATAGAGTCTATAACGGAGAGGACTTAAAGCAGGAGGGAGATCTGTCGTTAACAATTCTCGCGGCGGGAACTTCCCAAACTGCAGGATTCGGATTTGTAGGTCTTTCTTTGGCTCACAAAATATCAGTCTTACTTCCAATCTTTGCAATTATAATTGCTGGTCTATATGTGGTCTTTGCCCGTCGCAAAAAACGTCGATAAATCATGTTGAAGTCCCATCTTTTCACAACCATTGCATTTGTCTTGTTGTTGCCTAATTTAGCGTTTTCTCAGTTTGTGGCTACAACCACACTTGATCTAAACATTTGTGGTGACGGTGTGGTTGATTCAAACGAACAGTGTGACATTGTGCCACCAGAGAGTGGCGCTTATAGTCAAACTATTGTTGGTCGACAATGTGATATTGATTGTCGGTTTGGTCCTTATTGTGGTGACGGCATTTTGCAAACAGCTTTTGCAGAAGAATGTGACGATGGAAATAACGATGATGGTGACTTCTGTTCCGCGATATGCAAAGTTGAGCCTGCCGGATCTGGTGGTGGCGGCTCTTCAGGAGGAGGGGCAAGTCGTGGCGGTTCAGATGATGAGCTTGGTGATACCATTGTTAATATTTCTGGTCGCGGATATCCTGGTAGTACTATTAATTTTTTGCTGGACACCGAATCAGTGGGGACCGTTAGGGCTGATGCGATGGAGAGTTTGAATTTTCGACGGAAGCAGATCCGGGTACTGCCACAGTAGGTATTTGGTCTACTGATGATACTGGATTACGATCGATTACTCTCAACAACACTTTTGACGTTACCCAAGGAGCAATTACGAACTTGTCTGGTCTTATCATTCCACCCACAGTTCGCGTAGAAAGCCAGAATGTCGATCCTGGCGATGTTATTACAGTTGAGGGTCAATCTACACCAGATTCAACTGTTGAACTGCATATAGACGACAGTGACATAGTAGAAACCGTTTCTACTGACAGTAATGGTGATTGGTCTTTTACTCTTGATACTTCTAGACTATCTGTTTCTGAACACATCTTGCGGGCTAAAGCAATTGTTGGTAATCCGCCGCTTACAACTGAGAGTACTTTTAGCACGTCATTGCAGTTGTTTGTGGGGGTGGATGGCCAAACAACCCAACCGTCTGATCTCAACAGAGATACATTTATAAACCTTATCGACTTCTCGATTCTCATTTTCTGGTGGCAAACTAATGGTGGTGATTCAGACCCTCCTGCTGATATTAATCAAAACGGAAACGTAGGTTTAGAAGATTTTTCCATCCTGCTCTTTAACTGGACTGGATAATTTACACAAAAAGTGCTCGAGTGAGCACTTTTTGTGTATAAGCTGCAATCTCGTCTAGCCGAGCATCGTACAATAGGAGAGTATCCATGGAGGTAGTACTCAATTAGTAGTACTAAGCGCGTTTTTCGCGTGAGCACTTCAGCCGGTGTGGCTCTGTGGGTATGTTTGTGGATGAATTTTCATGTAAGGAGTGGAGACCGAGCATGCGGCGCAAGCCATTCTATCTGTGCCACACAGATAGCTTCACAAACTAAATACAACGTAGAGTACTATGTCACGCACGAATAATGCGTTCTCAGTACTCCAAGCTATCGCCGTAGTGGCAAGCTTTGCGGTCATTCTTTGGTCGCTTGGTTTCCCTGTTCTGCAATTCGCAGAAGCGGCAAATGTCACAACTCTTAGCGATACATTATCTGATTCAGCACCTAGTGTTGTTTCAGACCACACTATCGAATTTGTTACACCTACTGGTGTTGCTGCGGGTGAAACTATTACAGTTGAATTCGTAGACGCTGGATTTACAGGTGTAGCAGCCCTTGGATTCGCAGATCTTGATCTTGCAGTCGACGGTGTTGATGAAACCCTTGCAGCCGCTCCAGCAGCAGCAACTTGGGGAGCAACAGCAGCGGGTCAGACAATCACATTTACTTCCGGAACAGGAGTAATTGCTGCTAATGCAACAGTTACAATCGAAGTCGGAACAAATGCTGATGCAGGTGTGAACCAAATCACGAATCCAGGGACCGAAGGTTCTTACGAAATCGATATCACAGCTGGCTCAGCTGACACAGGTGAAACACGAGTAGCAATTGTTAATTCAGTTACAGTAACTGCGACAGTTGACACAGTTTTCACGTTTACTGTGAATGGTGTAGCTGCTGGAACCGGTGTTAACACTGGTGATACTACGGGAGGAGATACATCTTCAACCACGATTCCGTTTGGTGAGTTGCAAGCTGATACAGCAAGTACTGCTGCTCAGACTCTAGAAGTGTCTACCAACGCTTCAAATGGGTACTCAGTAACAGTGCAAGTGGACCAGCAACTGACATCAGCAAATGGTGCAGACATCGATGGTTTTGCCGACGGCAACTTCGATGCTACGCCAGCTGCATGGGCATCACCAGGTGCAACACCTGGACTTGAAAATGAAGCTGGTCACTGGGGTCTTTCGACCACCGATGATTCACTTCTAAGTGGAGCAGCTTTTGCAGATGGAGACAGCTTTGTTTCAGCGTCTACTACCCCTGTTGAAATCCTTCATCATGATGGACCGACAGATGGTTCTGTAGCAGACGAAGGAACAGCTACTGTTATCTACAAAGTTGAAGTCACAGCACTTCAGGAAGCTGCAGATGATTACACCGCAACATTGACATACGTTGCAACCCAGTTTTCTAAGGAAACTGGACTCTAAGCTTGGAGTTATATACAAAAATCCTATCTCCCACCACGAGGTAGGTTTTTGTTTTGTGCATAGAGACTAAATAGTTACTTCTTTGTTGTTATACTTGATTTAATGTTACACCGAGGTATTTTGCTCGTAGTTCTGTGTGTTCTTGCGACTCCTGCTCATGCGGCTACTTTATATATTGATCCGTCTGATCGAACACTTGGTCGTGGCGATGCTGAAGTTTTCAAGGTTCGTTTAGATACCGATGAAGAAATTGGTGAATGTGTAAACGCAGTTTCTGGAGTTGTATCCATCAACGGACCTATGGAAGCTGTGGACGTTTCTACCGGTGAGTCAATTTTTAGTCTTTGGGTGGAACCTCCGACTTTATCTGATGATGGAAAAAGTATTACTTTTGCAGGAGGTTTGCCAAATGGCTACTGCGGCCGTATAGACGGTGACCCAAGGCTGACCAATACTCTATTTGAGATAGTGGCCAGGGCGAATGTTTCAGCAAGCGAGTCTGGTGAGGTGGAAACAGCTTCTTTGTTTTTTACCGAGCAGACAGAAGCGTACCTAAATGATGGTTTTGGCACAAAAGCTTCATTGGATTTATTGCCAAATCGTTTAACAATAAGCCCGACCGCTAGTCCGGTTATTTCTGATCCTTGGCTCGACAGAGTCTCAGAGGATAATACTAAACCACAAGAATTTAGTATTTTACTTGAGAAAGATCCGTTGATTTTTAGACAACGCTATTACATTTCTTTTAATACAACAGACAAAGAAACAGGAATTGATCATTACGAAATAATGGAAGAGCCTCAAGCACAAGCTGGTTCGTTTGTTTGGGGTAGAGCTGATGCACCTTGGGTGGAAGACCGAAGTCCATACGTTCTAAAAGACCAATCGCTAAATAGTATTATTCGTGTAAAAGCGATTGATAAAGCAGGAAATGAGTACGTGGCGACACTAATTCCTGACAATGAACTGAGAAGCATGTCTTCAGCTCAAATTTTGACCTACTTGTTTTATCTAACCATAGGCTTGTTCCTCGTAACGCTTCTTTTCCTTGGCGTTAAATATACTCGCAGAAAGCGTAAGGAGTCTCTTGATATGACTTATGAAAATATTCTAGAAGATACCCAAACTGAACATGACCACGAAAATTATGAACACAAAAATTAGAACAACACCTTTTGTTTTAAAGGCATTATTAGTAATCGTTTTTTTCGGTTTCTTTAGTTCTGTTGAAGCAGCCTCACTGCGCGTATCGCCAGACACAGGGGTTTACCAGTCAGGTTCTACGTTTACGACTCGTGTTCAAGTAACAACAGGAGAGAGGCCATTAATGCAGCTGAAGGAACCCTAAAATTCAATCCAAATGAGTTGTCTGTTGTTTCAATAAATCGTTCTAGTTCAATCTTCAACTTGTGGACGGCGGAACCCGCATTTTCAAATTCTGCCGGAACCGTATCTTTTAGTGGGGGAGTTCCTACTGGATATTCCGGTAATGTTGGAACGATTTTGTCTGTAACATTTCGTACCAAAGGAGCTGGTTCACCAAGGGTTTCCTTTACTAACGGTTCTGTTTTAGCTAATGACGGAAGAGGGACAAACGTCCTCACGTCGATGAATGGAGGTACATTTACCGTTCAGGCTGCCAGCGCGGCACCAGCACCCGAACAAATCGTTGAGTATGTCGCTCCAGCAAATACTCCTTCTGCACCAAAAATAACTTCCACCACGCATACAGATCCATCAAGTTGGTCTCCAAATACGACAGCAGTCCTAAACTGGGCTCTGCCAGCTGGCGTTACGTCGGTTAGAACTTCATTAAATTCTTCCCCGACTTCAATTCCAACTAAAGTTTACGATTCTCCTATTAGTACGATTACTCTTGAAGATTTGGATTTAGGCGAGTCTTACTTTCATATTCAATTTAGAAATGAAGACGGCTGGGGCAAGGTGTCTCATTACCGACTTGCAGTTGATACCGATAGCCCTACCGACTTTACTATTTCGTTAGCGCAAGATGCAGATCTTGCATCGCCAGAACAAGAATTATTTCTTTCGGTTAAGGATAAGACATCTGATGTAAAGAGATTCCTCGTTAAACTTGACTCAGATGAACCATTTGAGTTTGTTATGGAAACAGCCTCGTCAACGTTGGTGTTGCCAGCACTTGAGCCTGGATACCATTCTGTAATTATTGAAGCATTTGACGAGGCAGGCAACAGCACAATTGAAACATTCTCTTTCACAATTGCTTCTTTTGATAGACCAGTATTTACTGAAATTCCATCAGAAATGAGTGGTGATGTTATTCCAGTCATCAAAGGTCTTACACGACCGCTTTCTGAAGTAACAGTTTTCTTTAAACGCGTAGGCAGTGAACCGAACACTTACAGTCTGATGGCAAATGACAGCGGGGAATTCACTTTCATTCCAGATGGTCAGCTTTACAGTGGGGTATACGAAGTTTCGGCGCAAGCAACCGACCAGTACGGGGCTCAATCTGAAGTGTCTGATATCAAGCGAATTGCCGTCCAGGAACCGGGTTATATTCGACTTGGAAACCAGGTCGTAAACGCTATGTCGGTGTTGGTACCGCTTGTTCTAATGACACTTTTACTTTTGTTTGGTATTTGGTATGTCATATTCTTATTTAGACGGTTTAGGGGCGTAGTAGGTAAGGAGTCAGAAGAAGCTCTTGATATTCTTCATCGGGAATTTTCAAATCTTCACACGGAACTTCGGAATCAAGAAACTTCGCTACAGAAATCACGAAAAACCAATAAGCTGACCAAAGCAGAAGCTGCTATGATAGAAGCATTCGACCGAGCACTGCAAAATTCACAGCGTGCTGTTGAAAAAGAAATTGAAGATGTTACACAGCTGACTAACAATGAATAACCGTATGACTAACACAGAACAACTCCAGAAATTTAAGTGGCCGCTTTTACTAGCATTGTTTGGAATTATTGTTTGGCTTTTGAGTTCTTATCTCGTTAGCGAAAGGATGCAAACTTTTGAGGGCAACAATCGGGTGAAGCTGGCTGAACAGAGTGCTCTACTGTCAACGATAGCTGAAACTACCGCGCGCAATGGAGCCGACTCAATAACTGAATCAATTGTGCGTGATTGTGTGCTTGATGACCGTAGCCGATTTGATGGACTTCTTGGCAGTCTTGATAGAGGTTTGCCTAGGTATGAACTTATCGAATTAGAAAGTCTGTTTGGTGCTTGTGGTGGTTTTTATGCTGAACGAAAAGCTGTCATGGTTTCTAGACTAAGTCGGGAAATTGAGGTTTACGGATCTTTCGTCGAACAGTTGTCAGATATAACAGGTGTTGACCAGTCAGATAATTACAAGCTTACGCAATGGCAGCGACTAGCTGCGGCAGAAGAAAGACAGAGTCAACTGTTTAGTAATTTGGTAAGACAGCAAAAAGAAATAATCGATACTTTACTTGACGGAAAATCTGCAAATTCTGATGAAATAAAAGCAATCCTTTCTGCCGTACGTGAAACCAAAGAAGCATTACTATTGGAAAAAACTGTCTCGGATGAGTTAAGGTCAAACCTAACAGCCTTATAACATGAGTTTTTGGGGTCGAATTATACAAAAATATAAAGAAAAAAGAGCCCTTAAATTTTCTGGTTCAACAGTTAGGTATATGTTTCGGCATTTTTTGGTACTGCCGCAGCTTTGGGGTTAATGGCCCTGTCAGGAGCGTCTACGGGTTCATACGTTTATCTAGAAACAGACGCCCGCGCAGTTAAGGTTGGGGAATTGGTGGAAGTCAGAGTAATGGTTTCTGCTTCGGAGCCAATAAACGCGACTGAGCTTATTGTGACGTTTCCAAGTGACAAAGTTGATGTATTTGGTGTGGATAGGGGACGTTCTGTTATCACTATTTGGACTGAAGAGCCAGTTATAACAAAAACGTCAGTAAAGCTCAGCGGTGGTACGTTTAAACGTGGTTTTATAGGCCAACATGAACTTGCGGCAATAAATTTTAGAGCAAAAGAAGAAGGGCAGTTTACTGTTTCTGCCAGTGACGTTGTATTTGTTGCTGGTGACGGTGAGGGAACTACAGTGCCTGTTATAGAGAACGACACTAGTACACTGGCTCTTTTTAACTTTGACGAATCAACTTCAAACGAGGAGATGGAAATTGTTTTGAATAATGCTTTAAAGACTGACATTAACGCAGATGGAAAAATTACCCTCAAAGACATAAGCGCATTTATGGGTGCATGGAGCGGGCGGAATCGCTTCTTTGATTTCAATAATGACGGAAAAATGACCTTTAAAGATTTTTCAATTATTTTGGCAGATTTCTTTATGCAGTAAGGCTATTTCTGTTGATAAAATGCATGTTGACCTAGAAAAATTGTTAAAATTATGATGTGATGGGAATAATATTTGGCGTACTGGCCTAAAACCAGACCACGCATGACACGTAGAAGTTCAAAAAAAACCTTACATATAAACGATAATTCAGTAAAAGCCCCTAATTCAAATACCGCTCAACGCGACCAGTTTGTTTTATTGAATAGATTTTCACTGGTGAGTTTTTTGTATGCATCTGTTAATTTT
Organism: Caprella mutica; assembly: GCA_947561585.1. NCBI lineage: Eukaryota > Metazoa > Arthropoda > Malacostraca > Amphipoda > Caprellidae > Caprella > Caprella mutica. The sequence goes on along the minus strand of CANNZV010006539.1, from coordinate 9,336 downwards.
AGCGGTAAAACGGCTGCTTTTGTTTTGTGTACTGCGTTTCTTTTACAACCTTTTGATACTAATGCACAAGAAACAATAGATTCAGCAGATACAGTTTCTCTTGCTGAAGAAACAAACATCACTGACATTGAGGTTGTTTCTGAGGATAGTTTTGTTGTACCAGATGAAAGTATTGAGATGGAAATAGACGACGAGTTATCAGTGGAGGCTCAGAATGTTTTTGAGGCTCAATCCGGTCTTGAATCTCAATCATCTAGTACTGCTGCGGTAGATTCAGAAATACCCGAAGCAGCTGACTTAGTTCAGAATTTAACTCCTTTGGAAAGCATAGAGGTTTCCGCCAGCTCGACAGATGAGTTGTTGAATGTGGTTGATATTCAGGCCTCTAGTTCTGAACTGGTGGCAGAAATTGTTGGCACATCTACTGAATTATTTGATGAAACTGATTCGATTACCCTAAGTCAAGATTCTGAATCGGCTGTGGAATCTAATTTTTCAACCTCAACTGTTTCTGCTACTTCAACTGTTGAGCAACAAGACGTAATTGATCATGAGCTCCAGACTGACTCTAGTGAACAAAGTCCCGAAGTAACTGTGACGAAAAATGAACCTGATTCAGCTTCTGAATCTGAGTCTGTTTCAACTTCCACAACAAAAATCTCTACTACAACAATTTCAAACAATGAAGATCCTTCCATTGTCGTTGTTGCTAATTCACAAACATCATCCGAGTTTTCTTTTTCTGATAATGAGTGCACGATGGTTGAAGATGGTAGTTATTACTGCCAAAAGGTAAGTGAAACCGATTTGGTCACTGACGGTTTGTTTTCAGCATTGGATTCTGATGGCGATTTGGAAATTTATTTGCGCCAAGATGGCGAAGAGATAAAGATAACTGACAATGAAGTTGATGATGCTTCTCCACATTATGATACTGAGTCGAATTCGATGGTTTGGCATCGTCTGCTTGACGATAGATATCAAATCGTTTCATATGATCTTGATTTAAATGAGGAAAAAGTTTTAACCAATACTCGTGTTAACAACATGCAGCCAACTCGATTTGGTGAGTATACAGTTTGGCAGCGCTGGATTGATACAAACTGGGAAATTGTGTTGTACACAGGCGAAACAGAGACGGTTCTGACAGATTCTGCACATCACGATATAGCCCCGAGTATTAGAGGAGATTTAGTGATCTGGAATGTTAGAGCAAGCGACGGATCCCAGTCTTTGATGACTTACGATCTCACAAACGAGACCTTTAATGAAATTTCTGATCCAGACGGAATTGCAGTCTCGAATCCTCGAATGATAGTAATGTATGACGCTGTTTATGAAAATGGAGATGTTGTTACCAGAGGGTATGATCTTGCTACTGGGCAAATTATTCCACTCCAACAGGTGCCCAGGGAGATGCCGGAAAAACTTCCTCAGCCAGACTCAACAGGAGAAACGAGAGCTCTTGTTATCCCTCAGTTGACGAAAACAGAACAGGACGAAATTGAAGTTGATTCTGATTCTGATGAAATTCCTGAATCAAACTTCGCTACTAGTACAATTTCCACTAGCACGAAAGACTTAAATCTTTCTGATCTCGATTTACGTGAACCAGACGCAATTTTCAGTGAAGAAGTGGACGAAATTTCTGATCTTATCATAGAACCTTTTCTTCTACTTCCTCAGCTACAACGAGTTCACAGAGTTAATAAAAACTATTCGTTCCATAAGGTAGAATAGAGAAACGGAGCTATGAAACAACTGCGAGGTTTTACACGTGTCCAAACCGAATGAGTCTATGGCTCGTAATGGTTTTAGTGGTGCAACTTTTGGGCGTGACGGCACTAACTATTTTGGTGACGCCTACAAATGTTTCTGCTGCTGTGGTTACAATTGACACAACAACCTCAACAAATACTAGGACTAATAACAACACAGGGTCACAAACAGTTTTTGTAGACGACCAAACTGGATATGCTTTTTATCGCGACAGTACCGGTCAATGCGCTTATAGAAAAACTGCTGATGCCGGAGCTACCTGGGGCACTACTGTTTTGGTGGACAGCCAAACTGACTGTTTAAGAATCGCTGTATGGTATGACCAGTGGACTCCAGGAGACACTGGTTCAGTTATCCATATTGTGACTATGGATAATAGTGAAGATGGTCTTTTCTACAATAGTTTAGACACTTCTTCTGATACGTTGCTAACGACCGGAACTCTTCCAAACATTACGACTAATTCAAGCCAAATCCGACTTTCTCTACAGCTATCAACACCCATGCTGTAACCAAGTCTACTGACGGTATCATTTACGCAGCTGCAAACGATAATGGTGATTCGTACGCTGTTTCTTGTGCTGCTACATGCTTGACTTCTACTAATTGGAATGAGGTAGGGACAAATCCGTACGACCTAAGAAACGATCATAATATATTAGTTCCACTCGCTGGTGGGAGAAATCATGGCTATTAATCGTGATATTTCAGCCAATGTAATTCGGTCAAAAGTTTGGGATGGTGTTAGTTGGGATGCTTCGTGGACTAACGTTGACACTTCGGTAGCTGAAAGTGCCGAATATGATGGGGGTATGTCAGCAGCTGTAAATCTTTCAACAGGGAATGTTTTTCTAACTTATGCTTCAGACAATGATATTTTGACTGACGACAATGATGATGTTCAAACTGCTGTTTATGATGGTAGTGCATGGACTCAAATGGCAAATGTTCTCACTAACGTTTCTGGAAGAGGTTTGCTTGACGTGGCGATAGCTATAGACCAAAACAATGGTCATGTATACGCCGTATATGCAATTCAAGATACAGCTGGAACGGCAAATACTGCAAATATTTACTACAAAGAATCGACCGATTCAATGACTACCTGGGGTGCAGAGGTTGGCCCAATAAACTCCACAGCTGGAGATTTAAGAAAACCTTCGGTGGACCCAAGTAATTACGAACGGCTGTATGTAACCTGGTGGGAAGCGTCCGTTGATGATCGTTTTGGGGAAACGTTAGACAACATTGGGCCCGACACCAAAGTAAGTGCGACCGGTACGGTTGCTGCAAGTATGCGTGCCAACACTACCGATAACTTCGTTGATGGAACTTTTGTCATAGAGAGTTTGGTCCCCAATACTTTATCGAGTGTCACCCTTACCGAAACTGGCTCCATCGACGCCAGCGTTGGCCTTGAAAACATTAAACTGTTTTACGACCTAGATACAACAGCTCCATATGATTGCGCTAGTGAAAGTTACTCTGGTACAGAGTCACAATTTGGATCGACAGATGCAGACGGCTTTAGTTCTGCTAATGGGTCTTCGACGTTTTCGGGTGCTGCCGTTCTGCTTAATCCAACCACCACTTTTTGTGGTTATGTTGTTTTAGATACTACTAGTTCAGCGGCGGACGGAAGTACGATCCAGTTAGAGATCTCTGATCCAATCACAGATGTGGTAATAACGGGGACTGATCCGTTTCCGGATTCAGCAGTTGAACTTATTGGTTCAACAACTGTTGTTAGCCCTGACTTAACCCAAACTCACTACCACTGGCGAAACGACGATGGCTCTGAAGGGGCTGCTACTTCTGCTACAGGAGGTGTTGAGGATGTCGCTATCGGTGCACTTACAAAATTTACCCCAGTTCGTTTAAGGGTCGAGGTTTCTGTTGAGGGTTCTACATCAACAGATGCGGTTCAGTATCAATTGGAATACACAGAATCAACCGGAAGTTGTGAACTTAGTTCTGGATGGACTAGTATCACAACCTCAGCTGATGCCTTTGAAATGTTCGACAGCCCCAATCTTACAGATGGAGCTGACACCACTAATGTTTCAGTTGCTGGTGGTGGAGTTACAGATGAAAACACAACTTTCTTTACTCCAAATGGAGGAATTCAGGATGTAGGAGATATTACCTCACCGATTACTCTTGCGACGACAGAATTCGCGGAGCTTGAATTTAGTATTGTAGCTACTTCTAGCGCTGTCGAAGGTACTACTTATTGCTTTAGACTCACTGATAACGGTGCGGCGATCGGTGCGTACGATGAGTATCCACAGTTGACCATCAATGCCGATATTACTGCTAGCAGCACCGGTTCGCACGTTTCTACTGTAGACATACCAACATCAAATGTTTATTTGGGTGGTACTTTTCTTCTGCAAGCGAACAACGTAGATCAAACAGTGACTGATGTTGTCATTACCGAAACTGGCTCCATCGACGCCAGCGTTGGCCTTGAAAACATTAAACTGTTTTACGACCTAGATACAACAGCTCCATATGATTGCGCTAGTGAAAGTTACTCTGGTACAGAGTCACAATTTGGATCGACAGATGCAGACGGCTTTAGTTCTGCTAATGGGTCTTCGACGTTTTCGGGTACGCGTTTGATTACTACGACCCAAAGTGCTTGTTTGTATGTAGTCGCTGATGTAACTGATCTAGCGATTAGTGGAGATACAATCCAGTATTCAATTGCATCTGCAGTAACAGATGTTCTAGCGGGAGGTGCTTCTGTGTCACCATCAGAAGTAGTCGCAATCACTTCTTCCTCTACGGCCCTTGGTGCTGTTTTAACCCAAACTCACTACCACTGGCGAAACGACGATGGCTCTGAAGCGGCTGCTACTTCTGCTACGGGGGGTGTCGAAGATACGCAACTTAATGATTTTCAAATTGACACACCCGCAAGACTTCGTTTGTCGGTTAGTAACGAAGGGGCAACTTCGTCACCTGACACTGTGTATAGACTTGAATTTGCTGAGTTAGTTTCAACTTGTTCTGCTGCAGCAGTTTGGACACTGGTTGACGATACAGCAAGTGACGATTGGGATTCGTATGATTCAACTTTTTTAACTGATGGAAGCGATACTACAAATGTTGCGATTGTAAATGGAGGAGTGACAGACGAAAATACAACGTTTGTTGGTACTGATGGGATTATTGACCTTTCAGATGCTAGTGCTAGTACAACTTTGACTGAGTCTGAATTCATTGAGCTTGAATTTGGTATAACATCAACGTTGGCTAGCACCTATGGTGCTACCTACTGTTTCAGACTTACAGCTAACGGCGAAGAGTTAGAAGCCTATGACGAGTATCCTACTATTTCTATCGCTGCCAAACGAGATTTTAAAATTCAGCGTGGTAACGCGATTTTGTCTGGAACCACTAATACAATAACGGCTGGTGTTGATTATGAAGCGCCGGCTTCATCTAGTTTGGCTTTCATACGAATAACAAACACAAATAATACCGGAGCTGGAGATATTGTGAACGGTGGATCTCAGGATGTTGAGGAGGTGACGGCTTACATACAGGATCCATCCAATATAGCAACGAGCATTACTTTTGCGAGGGATCGTAACTTAAACGAAACCTTTATAGATTGGGAGATAGTTGAGTTTATTGGTCAGCCTGGAACTGATAATGAAATGGTTGTGCAAAGTAGTGACACTGTCAGTATGACAACTGTACAAACTACTGTCACCGGTTCAAGTGTGACAGTTTCTGATGATAGCGATGTGGTTGTGTTTATTACTGGCGTTTCCGGCAATGATACAGCAAATGATTTTTTCTCAACGCAGGTGACTGCTGCCTGGGATGCTACTAGGTAGTACACCAGTGTTTACCAGGGAAGCGACTGGCGCTGCAACAGTAGACATAAGTTACGCAGTAGTCGAGTTCAGCGGGATGAATTGGAGTATTCAGCGCGTCGAGCATTCATATTCAGCTGTTAATGTAACTGAAACTGAAAGTATAACGCCCGTTTCTTCATTGTCTCAAACATTCATTCACGCGCAAAAGCGTGTAGGAGCAGACACTTTGGTTGCTTCTTACGGGCACGAAGTCTTTTTGTCGAGTATTGGAGTAGTTTCTTTTGCTCTACCAGCCGGGGCAACTACATCTGTGTCTCAAGTTTCAGTCGCATGGATTATTGAAAATACACAAACTGGAATTGGAGCAATGCAAGTCGAACGACAAAGTGGAGATACTCGCAATGGCGCTGAACCACTAACTCTTTCACTTGGTATTGCTGACACCCTTGACGCTGTGAACAATTCGTCTATTTTTGGTAACAGTTCAGCTGACGGAACAAACACAGCTTATCCAAGACCGATTGCCGGTCTACGAATTACCTCACCCACAACGTATGAGTTATGGAGAAGTGATACAGGGGACGTTTTTGCATTATCGAACTGAGATCGTCCAATGGCCTGTAGCTGATTTGGCATATCGCCAAAATTACTATCGGTTTTATGCGGACAATAATTTACTGACACCAACTGACCCGTGGCCTGAAGGTGGGGAAGATCTGGGTGAAAATACAAGTATCACCACAGTAGATAATCCTCCTGGTGAAGGTGATTTGCTACGTCTGCGGATGACTGTTCAGGCGCGCAATGCTAATTGGCCTGCTAACTTTGTACAATTTAAATTACAATTTGCAGAGCGAGTAACTACTTGTACTGCAATTGGTTCCTGGACTGACGTCGGATCTGCAACGTCTACAGAACTATGGCGCGGATACGCAGCTACAGGCACCATCGATGGGACTATACTTTCTGGTGATCCTCCAACACCAGGTGATTTGCTTGTGTCGGTTGCTGACGTAGCTGGAACAATTGAACATCAGAATAATACTGCAACGAACACTCACATTGCTTTTGATGGTGAAGATGTAGAGTACGACTGTATTTACAACACAACGGAGCTGCAGCCGATACCGTTTACTGTTTTAGAATGATTGAGGCGGACGGGGGTTCACTGTCAGGTTACTTGCAGTACCCGGAATTAAGAACTGCAAATTTCACTCCTAGAATAAAAGATTGGCGTTGGTATGACGATCCATCTAACGAAACACCTGTAAGCCCACTCGCGGCTGTTAATGTTGCTCCAACAGATCTAATGGGATCTACTTCACTTGCGTTGCGTATGGTCGTTCCTGAAGAGAAAAGTGTTGATGGACTAAATGTGAAATTCAAACTTCAGTATTCTGAAGATAGTACATTTGGTACCGTGAATGATGTTGCGGAAAATTGCGTCGTGTACACCTGAGTCATTATGGTGTTATGAAGCTGGTGCTGTTGCAGATAATGCGACAATAACAACTGAAATTATTGGGTACAGCTGATTCTTGTGTGGGAGGTGTTGGGTCTGGCTGTGGTACACACAACAGTTCAGGTGTATTTGTCACTGGCATCAACACAGTGCTGTTGATGCTCAGAATACTCCTTTACGCTTACGAACACTTTGTTGCGACCAAGTATCGTTTATTATTTTAGACTGTTTGATTTAAGCACAGCTCAACCTGTTGTACCATCTTCTGGGTCTAGTTATCCTTCTATAGTTACTGAGGGCGCTTCACTTGTGTTTACAGTTAGTGGCTTGCCTAATGGCACCACTACCGCAGGGATTGTTACTGGAGCAACTACAAGTGCAACTGACATTAATTTTGGCTCACTTCCATTTGGTAGTGACGTGACAGCTGCTCAGCGTTTGTCTATTGATACTAATTCTGTTGAGGGTTACAGAGTTTGGAAATTTGCGCGTCAAAACTTAACTAATGGTAGTGGTGTTGAAATACCAACCGTTAGCAGTACTAACGCTATCCCAGCTAGTTGGGCAGCTGTTTGTACTCTGGCTGAAACGGGTTGTGTCGGATACCACACAACTGATGCAACCTTGGCAAATGGGTCTGCTCGCTTTGCCCCATTAGATACTTACGCCGCACTAGACACTAGTCCTGCAGAAATTATGCATAGTACAGCCCCTGCTGATGAATCTCATGATTTACTCTACAGAATATTGGTCACAGAAGATCAACCAGCTGGGCAATACGAAACTGACATAGTGTATATAGCAACACCAGTTCACTAAGTGTTATGATAGTAGCAATGAAATCGGTAATCACTTTATTATTTTTGTTCACTTTAGTTTTTACTAATGTTTCTTGTGTTTATGCTAGTGAATTGGTCATCCGACCTTTTTTGATTGATGAAGTTCTTGCTTCGAGAGAATCCTCTACGCAAACAATCAAGATTGAGAACAACTATGAATTCAGAAAATCTGTTATTTTTTGCAACTGTTAATGAAATTACGGTTGGTACAGATGGCGATATTCGCGAGTTCGTAACTCCGTCGATGACTGACAGGACAAATACTGTTACGAGCTGATTGAGATCCAGCGTGGCCGAATCGAGGTCTTGCCTGGCGAATCAACCGAAGTCCCGATTGCTATCAAACCTCATCCATTTGCTGAACCTGGTGAGTACCATTTGTTTATCGGTTTGGTTGAGGCAAAAAATAGACCTATTGCTGAGGAAAGAGCTCTTACAGGTGATGCGACAGGTGTGATTGTCAAAGTTACTATTTCTGATGATCGGGTTGATAGTCTGAAAATTAACGCTCTCGAAATAGATAGGTTTGTAACTGATCCAGATTCACAAATGATTAATGTGACAATAGAAAACCCTGGTGAATTAACATCTGCTCCCCAAGGTGAACTTATTTTCTATAATAATCGTGGCTATGAAGTAGGATCTGTGTCTGTCAATGAGCAGGGGGATCCGATCGACCCAGGTGACACAAAAACATTTACAGTTCCTGTTCCTTTTGCCAATGACATTGGGCGCTTCAAAGCTAATTTGAACATGCGTTATGGAGCAAACCAACAGGCTGGTTTGTACGATTCTGCTTCGTTCTTCATGTTACCTCTTTGGGTTATGTTTCTCTTTGGTCTTGGTTTGTTGGCGCTGATAGCGTCTCTCACAGTTTTATTTCGAAGAGCTGTTGCTACGAACGATGTAAGTGAAAATGGTCACGAAGTAGCAATGTATGTTCGTGACGGACATGACCCTAACCCGCTTGATCATGACATTGATTTATCAGATAAAAAGTAGCTTGGTCTTTGTTTTATTGATCCTTGGGTTTTTCGTCTGTCCTTTTCTTACGTTTGCGCAAGGGTCCGTTGTGCTGAGTGTATCTCCGACTTTGTTTGAAATGACTGCGAACCCTGAGCAGTCCTGGTCCAGCTCGGTACGTGTCATCAATGCTAATAATTTTCCCATCACTGTTTATGCGGATCCTGTAAATTTTGAATCAACAGGCGAAGCTGGGCAGGGTACACTCGTACCTGTTTTTCAAAACGAGACTAAGGGTTCTACGTTGGCTGAATGGATTGACATCACTCGAGAAGAGATTGTCGTCCCACCCGAACAAACGCTGAGCGTTCCTTTTACAATTTCAGTACCTAGTGAGGCTGCACCAGGAGGACATTTTGCTGCTATTTTAATTGGCACTAAGCCATTTTCAGGGGATGGT
>CANNZV010006538.1:0-17188 GCA_947561585.1 Caprella mutica | reverse complement strand
AGTCACTGCGATGATGTACTATCAAAGAAAAGAGCCACTGTGATGATGTACTATCAGAAAAAAGAGTCACTGTGATGCTGTACTATCAGAGAAAAGAGTCACTGCGATGATGTACTATCAGAGGAAAGAGTCACTGTGATGATGTACTATCAGAGGAAAAAGTCACTGTGATGATGTACTATCAAAGGAAAGAGTCACTGTGATGATGTACTATCAGAGGAAAGAGTCACTGTGATGATGTACTATCAGAGGAAAGAGTCACTGTGATGATGTACTATCAGAGAAAAGAGTCACTGTGATGATGTACTATCAGAGAATAGAGTCACTGTGATGATGTACTACCAGAGAAAAGAGTAACTGTAATGATGTACTGTCAGAGAAAAGAGTCACTTTGATGATGTACTATCAGAGAGAAGAGTCACTGTGATTATGTACTGTCAGAGAAAAGAGTCACTGTGATGATGTACTATCAGAGAAAAGAGTCACTGTGATGATGTACTATCAGGGAAAAGAGTCACTGTGATGATGTACTATCAGAGAAAAGAGTAACTGTAATGATGTACTATCAGAGAAAAGAGTCACTGTGATGCTGTACTATCAGAGAAAAGAGTCACTTTGATGATGTACTATCAGAGAAAAGAGTCACTGTGATGCTGTACTATCAGAGAAAAGAGTCACTGTGATGATGTATTATCAGAGAAAAGAGTCACTGTGATGATGTACTATCAGAGGAAAGAGTCAATGTGATGATGTACTATCAGAGGAAAGAGTCACTGTGATGATGTACTATCAGAGGAAAGAGTCACTGTGATGATGTACTATCAGAGGAAAGAGTCACTGTGATGATGTACTATCAGAGAAAAGAGTCACTGTGATGATGTACTATCAGAGAAAAGAGTCACTGTGATGATTAACTATCAGAGAAAAGAGTCACTGTGATGATGTACTATCAGAGGAAAGAGTCACTGTGATGATGCACTATCAGAGAAAAGAGTCACTGTGATGATGTACTATCAGAGAAAAGAGTCACTGTGATGATGTACTATCAGAGAAAAGAGTCACTGTGATGATGTACTATCAGAGGAAAGAGTCACTGTGATGATGTACTATCAGAGGAAAGAGTCACTGTGATGATGTACTATCAGAGGAAAGAGTCACTGTGATGATGTACTATCAGAGAAAAGAGTCACTGTGATGATGTACTATCAGAGGAAAGAGTCACTGTGATGTTGTACTATCAGAGAAAAGAGTCACTGTGATGATGTACTATCAGAGAAAAGAGTCACTGTGATGATGTACTATCAGAGGAAAGAGTCACTGTGATGATGTACTATCAGAGGAAAGAGTCACTGTGATGATGTACTATCAGAGGAAAGAGTCACTGTGATGATGTACTATCAGAGGAAAGAGTCACTGTGATGATGAACTATCAGAGGAAAGAGTCACTGTGATGATGTACTATCAGAGAAAAGAGTCACTGTGATGATGTACTATAAAAAAAAAGATAAATTCTTCTACTCTAGAATATACCATATTCTATACCACTTATTGTAAAATATTGCATCGTGTCTAAAAAAGTATAACTCTTCATCAATTCCTAAATATCTGTTGACCAGAAAATATTCCATTCCATGTTCTTTCAAATAGAAATTCTGGTTGCGGGCAGCAGAGTTTCATCTAATCAGAAGATTGTTTCTTTTTATCGTCAAAGTTATCGGCCATAGAACAGGAGCCGATATTATGTTTTCAGTCGAATCGAAGCCCCATGTGTACTTGTATGATACCATTTCACCTTATTGAAATGGGAAGTAAAAAACTAACAGTGGGTTCGACGAGAATCATGAACAGAGAAAATTTTATCTGCTATTGTCCCCATCATAACTCTTCTATTAAATATTCCATCTTTATATTATATAATGTTACATAATAGAATAGAGTTATTTATAGACAGTATTTGTTTAAAAAGATTTGGATCAGTACTTTTATCTGATCCAATTCTTTAAAGAACCACTCAATTTACTCCAGTCTGTTCATATTATAGTAAGCCAATCAGCTCGACAATCTCGTTCGATTGACCCCACTAAGCTTCTACCGGAGACAATCATCAAAAATTCAAACGCTAGCTATTGATTGTCCGTAGAAATGAGTCCCTAAGGATTATCCTTGAAGGACTTGACTCTAGTACCTACACACCCTGTAGGATATAATCCTACTTCAATTGATTGTTTCAAATATTGAGTAGATGAATAATTGTTTGAAAAACCTTAATTATATATTAGAAGAATTTTCAAAATTTTGTACAGAGTAACTATCAATAAATTATATAAACGTACGAAAATGCATATACTCTTTGTAAGAATCTTTGATATATTTCTTATATAATAATAATAGTGTTGAAAATGAATAATGAAGTTCGAGGAAAATGAAGAGGCCGAAATGGATCAAATTGTAACATTTCATTTGGACTCGTTTGTCGCTGTCAAACATTTATATTCCACTTGTCGACTTCAATTGGAGGGAGAATGTGGGGAGCACATTAAAGATTTTAGCGGATTATTCGCCACATCACAGGGCTTTGAGTCCACTGAGTTGCTTTATCAAATGAAATCTTGCCACTCCACCAGACTCTCTCACTCTCTTCATCTTTCCAAAATCCTCTTCAGTCCATAATTGCCTATTAAATCCGTCCATCTCTTCTTTTCGGGGATGCAAACATAGGAGTACTGCAGGAAACTTCAGAAGGATGCATGAAGTCTACACTTGCACTAATGTTCTTCAAACATCATTTGATCGGCTGCTCAACCGCGAGTGATATCGGTATGTTCTTTGATATATTGTTTGCTGTGGAAACAGTTGTTAGCGAGAATTATCGGGCAAATTTGTCATCTGAATACCAATCGACTGGAAGTGATTTGAGATTCAATTTTACTTAATAACAGAGATTATCTTGTGGCCTTAGCATAACTCTATAAGTTCAACTTCATGTATATATAGCCTGAGACATACCTTGTGTATTTAAGTGACACATGAGTTGCTCCTGTAATCTTCAATTTACAGCCGTGATATAAAACACACTCGACAAAGGTGGTAGCTGACAGAATAGCTTAGCTATTGTCAGTGCAGAAAGCCTTGATGCGTTCTTTTAGCCATCCTCTGAGATAAATGACCTCTGCAATAGAATCCTACCTGCTATCAATAGAATGACCATTTTAGATATCTAGCAAACTTGGCTCAAATACGATACCAGGTTGCATTGCCTAAAAAATCATCTGGTCATCTCGAAACCCCAATTTAGCTTACAAAACCATGTTAAATAATTAGGTATTTATTATATTATTTCAACTTCAAAGAATATGGTTCCAAATTAAAACTGCAATGATTTCGTTCATCCGTCAGTATTGTGACATGACCTTTCACTAGCTCCATAAATTGACACTTTTTCTGACATTTTCATCCTGATCACATCTAGTTACTATTTATTGATTCTTTTTATTTAATGTTACAAAGATTTGGAGAAATTAACTTTGGATAAAAGTCTCTTGTTCGTCACAAAGCAGATTTATGCAAATGAATCCAGTTATGGTTTCAACACCTGTTTAGATTCGCACCTCATTTTCTACATCGCATTGATTAATTTCCTTTCTATTGATCCTAACCTGAATTTAAACATGAGCAGGTAAAGAATTAGATAAATATATTAATTCAATGAATTATTGTAAGTAGCTGATCGAATAATACATGAGTTTAAGGTAAAAGAATCTCTAACTGTTTAGTCACACTCAATTTCAGTACAGGTATAAATGTTTACGGTATAACAGGTGATTTCGGTATACAATGAACCCGAGAAGACAAATCTGAGTTTATTGCACAACCACCAGACATGATCTTATCTAGTCGAAGAAAGCTAATCCCAAGATCGATATGCGCCGCGTCTTTGATTCCCTTTCCGAATGAATAAATATCTATAAAATTCGGCACACCTATTTAAATTCACTTTGTATTGAACCCTTTGTGGTGCGTAAGCTGGGGTATAAATTCTATTGCCAGCAGGACTGCTTTTGACATTTTCTTGGTGTGTTGCTGGAATTCAGTAGCATACCCTACTTTGTAGTCTGTCTTTTGTAACTTTTCTTCTCAGTCAAAGAAGAAGGTCGATCGTAGCGCTAAGGAAAAGTGATAAATTCAACTTCTTTAATCCAAGTAGTTTGCAATGAAATGGATACACATTGTGGTCAATCCTTTGCTTATACCTACAAAGATGCCAATAACAAAGCAAGAATAGAATAGTAGAGCTCTGCTAAATAATGATATACACATTAGTCCTGACATGAGCAGGAATATACTAAGCAAACTTTGCCACTTTCGTCCTGATAGGTTTACATAATCTTCTAAAATTGCTAAACTTTTCATCATCATTTTCATCAAGAATTAGCTAATAGAAGCATTTGCAATTAAGTTTCCAGTCGTTAATCTCATGAATGATAAGGACTGAGTAGTTCTAAAGGCATTCTGGTTCCAAACGATGACACTAGGTGGTTCGTTCTAAAGCTGGTGTAATCTGCAGGTCGGACAATAGCTCCAGACAATACGACTGCTAAGCTTCCTTTTGTCCCCATCCTGTAACGCCTTCAGATTCCTTCCAGACAACTCTGATAAACCTGTATGTGTTAATACTGAAGCTTCTTGCTGCATTTCTGCATATAGCAAGAAACGTGTGTAGTAGAATGTATAGGTTGCACCAACCTACAGTGATAACGTATCTAATTAACTCGTTCGGATTATTATTATAAAATATTTATATTGACTCCCTATCAGAAATAAATTATCTCAATCATCAGATTTACGGAAAGTACATGTGTTGATTTTGAATGTCCATCACGTTAGGTTTAACAGAATGTCTCCACAAGGGGCCACAGCAGGGTACACACTTCACACCATCTTACCTGAATGTGCTGAAAAGCTACCGTTTGATCACACTTGCTGATATTGCTATTCAAAGGTTAGGACATTTAGTTTCTACATTTGCATTGTTTGGCAATAGAAATTTCGTTTTTAAACAGGATTTCACTCAATAGAATAAATTAATTTGATAATCAATAATTGATTATGCTTTCAATTGATTAAAATTGAAGCTGATCTGTTAAGTCTTGATGGTTTATTTTCCTAAATGCAGAAGCACGTAGGTGATATCTCCTGGAAATCATCAATTTATTCTCTTTAGTAAAGGATGGGAGTTTTGGTAAAGCAACGACACCATAGGACAACAGACAGTGCTCAATAAAGTGATTGTAACAATAGCTTCATTTGGAAGGCGTTTAATCCATCTTTATGGTTCTGTGTCTCAAATGAATAGAACTGCAGCAGATACGCCTATTTCAAATCCTTTTATTTAAAAACTTATACCCTACATTTCTACATAACATCTTCAAAGACGTGCAATTTTTATAAACTGAAACACTGTGAAAATGTAGCGCAGTAGGTTCGCTATCTTTGTCTCCGATGGTAGGTAGAGCTCTGACTACCTATTGTGTAGGTCTTCACAACGACAATTCACACTAAAAGGATCTGCTAGTCTGATTTATGGACAATATTTGTCAGGAGAGGTGTGAATGGCAAGTGTAAATACCTGGGCTGTCGCTGGTCAATTGAATAGGAAGAATATATCTCCACATAGCCTTATTCTTTAAGTAAGTCATGAATATCATCATTATAAACTTAGAGCTGATGAAAATCTCTTTCATTGGTTGCATATTGTCTCCTCTATGAAAGTAAACTCTAATCCCGAGTTACTTAAATAGAAAGAATTCACAATGTCTATAGAAAATTGCGTGGTATATTTTGCCTGTTTGGTTTGTTAAATAAACATATAAAAAGATTGTTAATAATTGTATGTAAGTGTGGTTAGCAGATACATTAGTTTCTGCGTTGATTTGATAATTTATTATTTATTATTACTACTAATTTCATGATTGAATATTGAGTTAAATTTTGGTGCACGTAAAGAAATGTAACTGTTTAAATGATTCTGGTTGTATATGCCATACAATTTAGTTAATCGCTAATCAAATAACAACAAATTAACTAAAATTTAACTAAACGGGGTAAACTCCTAGTTTAGTTGACCCTTGGATCGAGTCAACTAAACGGAGTTTACCATAAACGGTAAATTGATAAATAAGAAAATGCTACTTTTATTCATCAAAAGAAATTTCTTTGATGAAAGTAAATATATTTATTTATATATATACCCATCTACTTTTACTCCATTCTTGGAGTATAACCATCGCTAATGTCTTCTTTCCTGTATCTTTCCTTCATTCTATTGATTTCTTTCATAAATAATGGCATTGGAAGATGTATAGGTATATATATAAATAGGTATCGACATCGGCGAAATTTTTCACAAAAACGACCATATCGCAGAAGTTTATCAGCTGAATTCCATGGAGGCAATCAAGTGCAGTCTGATCGCTTTTCTCAAAGGATTTTCACGTCAATGTTGTGCCATAATTTTTGACGCCGAAGTGAATCCTGTGAATCGGGCTGATAATGGACGTTCGTAAAGTCACTGGATTTATCCGAAATGTTCTCTATTTGTATTCGAGGTCGTTAGTTGTATGGGAGAAAAAGGAATTTAGTGTACATTTGACTTATTTGCGTGAATACACATTAGTTATTTGTATTGACATATGGAGTAATTTAAACGAATGTTATTTTTAGTTATCTTAAACCAGTTTGTTTTTGTACAATATTCATTATACATTAATTTTCAATTTCTTCAGTAATTTTTCTACACATTATAAACGATATTTATATTAACAAATATATGTTAATATTAAAATATGCATTAACAGTCAACCACATTTTGTTGTATAAATATTTTACATAGATATTAGAAATATACATTCAATAATTCTTTTGTTCAGAAGTTTAAATCTTCAGCATTTATACAAGTGTTTTCGATTTATCGATATAAGCATAGGAACCAATCCATCTTCAAATAATGTTTTTTTTGTGAAAGTTTAATAATTGTAACTCAAAAATTGACCGCTATATATAAAAAGGCTAATTAATGCCTAACGACATAATACAAATGTTATAATTTAAAATAAAATATATAAATATAATCACTTCTACTTCTATAAACTTTAGATGCCTGTTTGATGCTTCAAAAAATGTTCCATTTATGGTGTTTCGGAGCTTTTCACTATATTGAAAGCATTTTACAAATGCCTCTCCTGAAAAATAGCTATTTTTGAATTATAGCAATTTTCTCGCAAATAAGCGATATAATTTTTTTTTCATTTCTTCTAAGAATAATAAAAAATATGCTATTTATTTATTAAATATATATAATTTACTTTAATTATTCTATTACTCAGTATAATATTTCGAAGGGGTTATTGTTAACTGTTTTTGAATGATAGCAGGTGAACAAACAGATTTTAAAAATCCCTTCTCCAGCATCACAACTCTGGCCCATTCTCCTTAGCTTTTGTGTAGTCAGTCCTTGAAAGAAACCTACAGAAAGCTACTGGCAATCTTCAGAAGATCTCAGGCCAAAGGGTTAGATTGAATGGCTCTAATAATATATTGTTATAATAAGGGCTTTTGTGGACGCAACTCATTGTGGTTGGGAATAACGTCTCAATCTGGTCCACATTGTCGCGGTTTCCATGGTACATGGCGACCGACACAGTGGAATTTGCGGATAAAAAACTTCTAACTTCCTCCTTTTCATCCATTGTGACACTTTTGGAAATATTTCTTATCCGGTCTTGAGATCAATACGGTGATTTGTATCTTGTTTTCTTGGGTCTCTATTTGCGAACAAGAAGGAATTCTTCAGAGCAAGAGAGCTACTTTGTACCTGTGACATGTCCAGAGCTCTACTATTGACAACTTGGCTACCTCTTTCACATGGTCAATAGAAACACGATGCTCAACAAATTATAAGATGTAAATTTGCAATCGTCAAAGAATGTCAGTTCCAGATAAACCAGATCTGAATCCTCTGTTTTCAAACTGGATATAGAACAAAATATGAATTCAAGACAAGACAAAAATACGTGAAGTATAATTGAAGTCAATATCAATGTCATTTCATCACTTTTGTTTCTTTAAATCCCTCGTATTATCATGAAAGTTCATTCTAAATATTTTTTCTAACATAAAACATCCTTTAAAACACCCAAACCGTAATTATATTTTGATATAATAACTTTCACAACAAATAATATGTTCCCACTTCAGTCTAACTGAGATCTGCACTCAGAACAATCAAAGTAGTCTTTAAATAGCGTCCAACAAAGCTTTTCAACGGTAAATCCAGAAAAAAGGTGAGAGATCGCTGCAGTCATTGTGCCTCAATCGTACCCTTTTGCTCCTATGCCAAACATTCAAATCACCCACTTGATTTATAGAGCTACCATACTCTCCCCTCAAAGCCTAGAACAAAGTCCATGTATTTCGCAGAGGCTTTATTCCGTAATGTTATTATATGCAAAATAGCTGCCGTAAGACCTCATCATAAATCATGTGCATAAACGCAGGCAGGCAGACTCATCCAGTTGAATAAAAAACCAGGAATGTTCATTGTGAATATGACTGAGGTACAAAAAAGCCACACCTTTGGAATCGGGAACTGCTCTCTGCTTGGAATGGGACTCGTAAAAGGAATGAGAGAGAGAGTATCTATTATTCCACTCTATGAAATTAGTTATGGGGAATTATCTAATTCGTGATGAAAAGGTTTTGCTTGTTATTTTAGATGTGTGAGCTCAACTGCTTGGTATTATTATTCCTATTCCTTCATCATTGAATATGCACTTATGACCACTGCATACGAAATCAATCTAATGATTATATTCGTGATTAAGGCAAACTAGTGATTTCAGACGTTCAGATACTCGCTGCATACTTCGATGATTCACCATGCTTGCTTTTCCTTCATTGTTAAAATTCTTTCTATACTGAAATATTTTAGAGATTTTAAGCCCAGAAAGCGAGAGTATTATCACCAATTAGTTGGTGAGTAGAAAGGACCCGTGCACCAATTAGTGACAAAAACACCTCCAGCGGACAAAAGCCAAGCGGTCAGTTTTTCCAGAGTTTTTCACCTCGACTCCCCGGGCATCAGTTGAAGGTAGGATGTAAGGTGGGACGTGAAGCATAAAATCGTCCTCTAATTTGGGTGCATTATTGGAGTACCGAGTGCATTGATATACAGTGTCCTGAATGCAGTGAAAGGCACTTCATAGTCTATTGTACCACGTCCTGTGAAAACAAACAGACTAGCTACCTGTCCAGTGCAGAGAAAGGAGGCACAATGGACATGCCTTTTTATTTACACTCTTCACTCGGTGATAAAAGACTGCATTGAACAAAAAGTTATCTGCAGTTCTTAAAGCATACCAATGCACTTTCAACTGACGATCTTCAGCAATTACAATGTAACCAGTAATTTATATAATATCAAAAACTTTAGCAACACAAGCCTTTTATAATTTTCAACAATTTAGGTATCATAATTATTTTTAAATGAAATAAGGTTTAAACGAAAAACTTTTATTACGAGATTCACAATCCATATTTGAATGTTTCAGTCAAAGAACTTTAAAATGAATACCATTATATATATATTCTATTCAAATTACTTGAATATGAAATAAACAAATATTAATTAAAAGAAATATTAAAATAAATGAAACGAATTATGGTTTTGAACATTTTATATGCGCTTTATTAAAATATCGGCTGCAATTATCAAATCAATTGTACCCAAGTTATAGTTTACACATATTTTATCCCAATGATTATATACACATTCATCAATTCCAAATCCACGAACTATCAACACTCTGTGCATTTCATACAAGCAGACGTCAAGCAGTTGATATTTATTATAGCAGTAGTTATTTATTATCTCTGGCCATCCTTCCATTGTCCCCCTATGAACTAATCTTCAAACTATTTCTCTACAGCTATCAACGCTAATAATAAACTTTTCCGATCGATTTATTACAGAGCGTAAACATGCACGGAATAAGTAGGCATTCAAATAGGCTTGTGAAAAATTTGCATAGGTTTTATATAGTCCTATGGGCACATAGGCACAATGGTTTTCGCTGCATGACGTCATAGGCTTACGAATAGGGAGAGTATATGCAGATTAGATGGAGGAATTACTCTGCTTGTGAATAAGTGTTAACTGAGACTATTTGAATGTTATTTCAATGAGCGAAAATATGCATGTATTAAATCTATTCTTCTGCTTTCGTGTATGTTTTTATATTCTAATTCATTGTAATGCATTTGCGGAATGAAAAGGTATTTATTTTTCTGGTATTTCTTGCGTTGGGAACATATTTTTCTTTCATTATAGGCTATCATTAGAATAATTCATAGATATATGTATTAAT
Source organism: Caprella mutica (assembly GCA_947561585.1). NCBI lineage: Eukaryota > Metazoa > Arthropoda > Malacostraca > Amphipoda > Caprellidae > Caprella > Caprella mutica. The sequence continues at coordinate 6,767 of CANNZV010006538.1, read as the reverse complement.
ATATAACAATATATTGAAAATATCATTATTATGAAATATTATCCCAATAAATATCTTCTTTAAATTCTATGTTATAATAAGAGAATTTTCTTCAGATTTATAAGTATCAAATTCATTTCAATGAAATATTTCGAATGTTTCATAGATTAGAGGTTCTATTTCATATAATATGAATTCATTTACCCTGTAATTTGAACTCTTGACCAGTCTAAGTAAAACAGTTAAGAAGTTTATGCTTTGAAATCTCATATTCGAATTGGTTTAGTTATACTTCGATTTGCAACAGTGTGTTTCAATGCAAGAGTATATAGAAAATAATAAAAAACTATTTGATAGTGAGAGTATAAAATAATAAAAGCAAAATAAAAATATCGTGGAATATTCTTTTTTAATTGGGTTTCTGCTTATAACTACAAATGCAATCGGTTTTATCGCTAATAACTACAAATACAATCGGTTTTACCGCTAATAACTAAAAATACAATCGGTTTTACCGATAATAACTACAAATACAATCGGTTTTACCGCTAATAACTACAAATACAATCGGTTTTACCGATAATAACTACAAATATAATCGGTTTTACCGCTAATAACTAAAAATACAATCTGTTTTACCGATAATAACTACAAATACAATCGGTTTTACCGCTAATAACTACAAATACAATCGGTTTTACCGATAATAACTACAAATACAATCGGTTTTACCGCTAATAACTACAAATACAATCGGTTTTACCGCTAATAACTACAAGTACAATCGGTTTTACCGCTAATAACTACAAATACAATCGGTTTTACCGCTAATAACTACAAATACAATCGGTTTTACCGCTAATAACTACAAATACAATCGGTTTTACCGCTAATAACCCCTGACTTGTGGAAATCTTGTCACCGCTACATTATCGTTAAGAAGATTAGAGGTAAGTTTTTTCTAGCGAGGTGCTTACACTGACATCTTCTTATTTTCTCTCCAATAACTTCTTTCTCTTTGGGACAGATTTTCGAGTGAGGAGAGAGGGGTGGGGGAGAGGAGAGATGTGGGGGTGGGGGGGGGGGGTGAGGTGAGGGAAATTGAGGGGTGGGGGTGTATATTTATATTCTATTGACTAAATTTTGTAGTGATGTTCATTAGGATATTTAAGAAACGAATGAATATCCAATTTGTTTAAATATAAGTTGAAGTTAAGTTTACTACAATTTGTTAAAAATTATTATTTCTCTTTGAATTTTAGCTTATTGTCATTATGAATTTAATATTTCTTCCTAATAGAAGACGATAATATGAACAATTCCTTTTCCCAATGTAAATCGAAAAAGGTTATTTTATTACCTACTAACGTTCTATCACTTTGTTCACAATCTAAGTCTTCACATTATACACGATATGGTAAATACATGCATATATTAATCTCAATACATTAACATCGTTTCAAAATATCACTGTGAAATATTCCTACCGATAAGGAGGGTCAAATCAATCATTTAGCAGCAGCGTATCTTCTCAGCGTCGTGTGAGAGTTGCATAGATTGAACGAATAACTTAACTGATAAATAAAATGTATCACTTATTCGTCAAGAAAATAGTATAAAGTGAGCTTAGTATTTTATTTAGTGAATGTTTATTTTTATTTTTGCATGAAGAGGTTTTTTTAATGAACATTTTTTATTTCATTTTGTCCTGCTTTTGTCCCGTTTGTGTCATCTCGTATGTAACATGTGAATTGGAATCATGTGGTGAATCACTACTATTCATGTTTTTTATATCATGAAACCCGAAAAATTTTGTAGATTTATTAAAACTCTGCCATAACTTTGAGTTATTTCACCAATTGAGGTACCACATACAGATAGGCTAGTAATAAATGAATCTACAAATTTTTCGGGTTTTATGATAAATTCACCACATGATTGCAATTGACATGTTACATATGAGATCACACAAACGGTCTAAAAAACGATTATGCAGAATGAGTAATAATTAAAATCATTTATAGAATGATTAATGATCAATTACTAAAAAGAAACAAAAATTGTTAGGTGCAGCTCCACTTCATGAATAACTGACTTTTATAAAATCGAAAACTGTGCAATTTTATAATTCGAGCAATTTTTTTCATTCGAGCAATTGTTCATTCAATCAATTATTGTTCATTCGATCAATTGTTCGTTCGAGTAATTGTTTTTCGAGCAATTGTCTTTCGAGCAATTGTTCTTTCGAGCAATTGTTTTTCGAGCAATTGTTTTCGAGCAATTGTCTTTCAAGCAATTGTTCTTTCGAGCAATTGTTTTTCGAGCAATTGTTTTCGAGCAATCGTCTTTCGAGCAATTGTTTTCGAGCAATTTACCGGCTACCGATATTTCATAACTTACCCGATCCTTTGAACCATATTCAATTCTCCAAAAATATTTTCTTTATACATTTTTGTTAACTTTTTATCTATTAAATATTTATTGGTTAATTACTTCCTTTTCAAGGAAATACTAAGTTTTACACCAAATATTTCTATATGGTTTATATTTTGAATTAATATGTATAAGGAAAATAATTATTAGTTTAATACATATGTCACATCTGTAAGAAAATAAACGATGTGTATTATTATAATAAATTCATTTACATATAGTCTTTAAAATTGGTAATATAATGAAACATCAAAATATGAAAAAAAAATCATAAATGAATTATTTGTTTAATTTCTGAAATGAAGTATATTAAAAATAAAATTAAAAAAAATATTTTCAATAGATTATAGATGAACCTGTTTTAATCATCTGAAGCCACAATATAATTTTCTTCCCGGGAATCAGAATTAATGTAAACTAACATTAAAATTATTACATTTAACGTCTATCATAAAGAAGTAATATTGCATTTATATAATATCTTTTGATAATATAACACTTAGACATTTAAATTAATTTTTTTTCTAGATGCTTAATTCAGAATATTGAATTATATAATTAAATTCACTATCTGATCAGTACGTATAATAATTAAGAAGGCAGTAGTGTAAATAAAGAGTCCTGTGCACTGATATAGGACTTAAGGTATATCCTTTAAGGGTAGGTAATTCACTGCACATCCTACGACAAATGCCTATTGTTTGTCCCACAGAGGCTATTGTTCGTGGCAGTTTGTTTTCCTCTCCTTATTGACATCTCTAACAATAGTTAACTAGTAAGGTCAAGTCAATTGCCAGTGGTAAGAACAATAGTAAATAATTAAATAAATGAACTCAAGTTAGTTGCCAGATGTCAAAATATTATTATTCGAATATTAATTTATATACTAATTTATTATAATTTGAATATTAATTTATTATTATTTGAATATTGATTTATCATAATTTAATAATTAATTTATTATAATTGAAATATTAATTTATTATATAATTAAAATATTAATTTATTATATAATTAAAATATTAATTTATTTGATTAAAATATTAATATATTATAATTAAAATATTAATGTATTATAATATAATAATAAATTAAATGAAGCTAGTTTAGTAAAGACAATTTACCTGTTGCGTAAGGTGCATGCTCTTTTCTATTGTTTTTCTCTGCTAGGTAATACAATGAACAATTGTTCTAGGTTGCCCCTAATAACAATGAGTAAGGAATACAAACAATTGGTGTTGTAAACTGCATAGTCTATTGTAAATGCATTGCCTGTGCTATTCTTACCTAAAACTGCATTGCCTGTATTATTCTTACCTAAAACTGCATTGCCTGTATTATTCTTACCTAAAACTGCATTGCCTGTGTTATTCTTACCTAAAACTGCATTGACTGTGTTATTCTTAACTAGAAATAAATCGCCTGTGTTATTCTTACCTAAAACTGCATTGACTGTGCTATTCTTACGTGAAACTGCATTGCCCGTGCTATTCTTACCTAAAACTGCATTGCCTGTATTATTCTTACCTAAAACAGCATTGCCCGTGCTATTCTTACCTAAAACTGCATTGCCTGTACTTTTCTTACCTAAAACTGCATTGCCTGTATTATTCTTACCTAAAACTGCATTGCCTGTACTTTTCTTACCTAAAACTGCATTGCCTGTATTATTCTTACCTAAAACTGCATTGCCTGTATTATTCTTACCTAAAACTGCATTGCCCGTGCTATTCTTACCTAAAACTGCATTGCCTGTACTTTTCTTACCTAAAACTCCATTGACTGTGTTATTCTTACCTAAAACTGCATTGCCCATGCTATTCTTACCTAAAACTACATTGACTGTGCATTTCTTTCCTAAAACTGCATTGCCTGTACTTTTCTTACCTAAAACTGCATTGCCTGTGCTATTCTTACCTAAAACTGCATTGCCTGTGTTATTCTTACCTAAAACTGCATTGTCTGTGCATTTCTTACCTTTATTGTTAAAATAATGAAAAGTTTCAAAGACAGAAAATTATGGTGGGGCTATTGGAAATTAAGTAAGATTTCAATTTCCAAAGCCCACACAACAACTTTCCATTTGTAATTTGGGTGAAGATGTAAACTTTCTTTTGTAATGAGTATTTTAACAACTTTTATATAAATCAAAATCTAATCATTTTTCTGAGAGAAATTTAAGAATTGCAACATAATGGGATTGAGATTAATGATATATAATATATTAGCCCGAAATGATATATGATAAGCGTTATCATTTACTGTCACTATCACCAGTTCCAAGCCAGTGATAATAGTCTGCTATCTGCAAAGTCAGCACAAACTATACTAACGGGTCAAATAATATATCCTAGTGCCTATTTCTACCTAGAGAATAACATTAATCTTTAATATTTTTAGAGACTAATAACATGATTTATATCACTTATATATGGCTATATATTTTTGAATATTTTAATATTTTTTTATTATTTTTACTTACAAATTTTTCCCAAATTTATTAGCATATTTTAGAATTTTTTTATATTATTTTTATTTTCAAATTTTTCCCATCAGTAAATCTAAAAAAATCTATTTTATATATTTATTAATGATAATTCAATCAAAATCAGAAGACATATCAGATTATAGCAGTACTAAAATGTTTTCTTTAAAATCATGTAATCCTGAATATCCCCAGAGTATTTATTTTTCTTATTCAATGGAGCTGCTAATGGAACTAAATCTGGGATTCATCCATTCACCCAAAGTCCCAAAATTTCAATGGAAAGCAATGAACCGAAGCCAATGAGAGAAATATTTTATTGGCCAAAATTATTGTGCAAAAATTAGGCCTAAGTATGTACAGTCAAAGAATTAAGTACCTGCTACTGTTTTCATTGGTTTTTGTTAATGTAATTAATGAATAAAATAATATATTCAGTTTGGATAAACCGAATAAAATAATAAATTATATGGAGACATGAACTATTTAAACTGATAGTACATCATCACAGTGACTCTTTTCTCTGATAGTACATCATCACAGTGACTCTTTTCTCTGATAGTACATCATCACAGTGACTCTTTTCTCTGATAGTACATCATAACAGTGACTCTTTTCACTGATAGTACATCATCACAGTGACTCTTTTCTCTGATAGTACATCATCACAGTGACTCTTTTCTCTGATAGTACATCCTCACAGTGACTCTTTTCTCTGATAGTACATCATCACAGTGACTCTTTTCTCTGATAGTACATCATCACAGCGACTCTTTTCTCTGATAGTACATCATCACAGTGACTCTTTTCTCTGATAGTACATCTTCACAGTGACTCTGTTCCCTGATAGTACATCATCACAGTGACTCTGTTCCCTGATAGTACATCATCACAGTGACTCTGTTCTCCGATAGTACATCGTATCAATCATGGTAGGCTGGCCCATTTCTTCACACTATCGGCCCAAGCTACTCTCCATTGTACTTTAGGTGTAATTTGCTCACTCTGAGCTGATTAAAGTGTGTTTATTTTGCTAAATCTCCCAAATTTTAAAGGTGTCGTAAATTCCTCACGAATTCCGCAACAGATCAAAGAAAAGCTACTCATGTGGTGCCTAATTCGAAAAAAGAACTTGGGGAGAAAGTTATGGTGGGGCCATAGAAAATTGAGAGTGAAAGTTATGGTGGGGCCATATAAGATTGAGAGTGAAAGTTATGGTGGGGCCATAGAAGATTGAGAGGGGAAAGTTGTAGTGGGGCCCATAGTAGATTGAGAGTGAAAGTTATGGTGGGGCCATAGAAGATTGAGAGTGAAAGTTATGGTTGGGCCATAGAAAATTGAGAGTGAAAGTTATGGTGGGGCCATAGATGATTGAAAGTGAAAGTTATGGTGGGGCCATAGAAGATTGAGAGTGAAAGTTATGGTGGGGCCATAGAAGATTGAGTGGGGAAAGTTTTAGTGGGGCCCATAGTAGATTGAGAGTGAAAGTTATGGTGGGGTCATAGAAGATTTAGAGAGAGGGTTATGGTGGGGCAATAGAAGATAAAAGAGAAAGTTATGGTGGGGCCATAGAAGATTATGAGATAATATTATGGTGGGGCCATAGAAGATTAAGAGAGAAAGTTATAGTGAGGCCATAGAAGATTAAGGGGAATACATGCTTAATCTTCTATGGCCCCACTTTAACTTCATTCTTGGGAAGTAATAGAAAGCTGTACGTGGGTGTTTTGAATCTATATAGTTACTTGTAAAATGGGTTTTATTAATTGTTTTACTTTGTTTACAAAATATGATTATGAAATATTCAATAGTAGTGTAAGAAAAATTGAATGAATTTCTATAAATATTAGCTTAATGTAAAATGTATTCT